>DWJA01000006.1:0-22912 GCA_018248675.1 Gesta gesta | reverse complement strand
AAAGATGCACTGAAAGACATGTATTTTGCCATGATTTTTTTCGTTTTTTTGCCTATGATATTTTTTTTGGCGATAATTTGGTTGTTGTTAGTTTTTATTTTCCATAAAGATATCATAAACGAGGTTGAATATGGACTAAGTCGAAGAACTGAAGAAGGGGAACTGTGGTATCTTACCGCATAAATTTTATGCTTCTTTTCCTTAAAAATTTATTTTTTTAAAAAATTATATTTTTTACTCTAACGAAAAATATGGAAGAAACAAAACTGACAACTACGAACACTAAAGGTTGTCCAAAGCGAGACCCCACTTATAATAAAACAACTTTAAAAACACCTTTTATATAGAGCAGTACTTTAGATTCGGTTTCCTTCACGAGGGTACCATAGGAACGTAGGAGATCAAACAATCCGTTAAAATTTTAATTGAGTCATACCACATGTCAATGTTAAAAGTTAAAATGATTTGATTAAATAAATTGATGAGTTTAAATTAAATCCGTTTTATTTGTAAATTTTTTATTTTTTAGTAAATATTGCACCGAATGTATGCCCGCTTTTTACACCTGCACGAAGAGCTTCATCTGTTTTTTTGTAAGTGATTTCAAAAAGATCGTCTCTTAAAGATTCTTCTTCTGATAATTTTTGAAAATAACCACATTCAAGAATAGTTGCTTCCATATCGCTAAATAAATCCTCAACATCCGTAGAAATGTAAAGTCTTCCATCTTTACTAAGAATGAATTCAAGAATATTCATCATTTGTTTGCAAATTACGCGACCTTTCTGTTTTCTTTTCTTAAAATGTGGATCTGGAAATAAAACGAATATTTTATCTAACGAATTTTTCTTAAAAAAATTTGGTAAAAAGAACAAGGCATTGGTCTTTATGATGCCGACGTTGTTTAAATTTTCTTGTTTAATAGTTTTCTTAACGAATTCATAGACCTTGTCACGTATTTCGATGCCTAGTATGTTTTCTTTGTGTATTTTAGCAGACTCAAACATAAATCTGCCATAGCCACAGCCAATATCAAGGAATTTTGGTTCAAGGCCATTTGTAAAGTATTTATTCCAATCAACAACATCTGGATTAGGTGCCTTTTCGACATCTATATCCTTAAATGGGTTGGTATGTGCTCTTTGTCTGTAATCCCTTTTGCAGATCATCCAAATTATGACTAAAAAAATATATTTTTAAATAGTAATTAAGAAGTGTAAAAGATAAATAAAAAAAAAGGTTTAAGATAATTTAAACTAACATATAGTTTTAAAATGTAATAAGCCTTTGGTCTGTATATTTTAAATTTTAATTTTTAAACAAAAATATTTTGTGATAAAACGATACAATTATTTATAAAAGGCATTAAATTGTCTTATGATCAATAAATTTTAAATTTTTTATTTTTTAAATCAAAATGGCGTCTTGGAATCAAAAGGATTATTAATATTCAACGTAGTACCATCGACTACAAGACCACTATTTCCATGATATGTACCGGGCGTGTCGATCTGAACATTCAATATGTCAAATCGATGTTTTTCTTTGAGTATTTTGTTGATTCTCATTAAAAGATTTTCATAATCATTGATCAATAAGTCTTCTGCCAAAATTTTTACCATAATTGCTTTTCTATTAGGAGATAAGGACCATGAATAAATCTCTACAATTTTATAAATACTTTCAATATCAAGAATATCATTTTTCACTTCTTCTAGTTTTACGTCTTTTGGCGTGCCTTCAGATAAGATATGAATTGCATCTCTAATGAGAGGAATCGAAGACAAGAGTACAAGAAAAGAAAATGAAACTGTACAGAGAATATCAAATATAGCCTTAGAAGGATAGAAATATGTGATACAACCTGCAATTATTACACCAACAGATTGTATTAAATCACCAATAATATGCACGTATGCTGCTCTCATATTAAGATTTTTGTGTTTCAATTTATGAGCCAAATCTTCGTGATGTAAAAAGTAAATGGCTAATAAATTAACAAAGAAACCAATTACAGCAATGGCAAAGAACATTCCTCCATCTATTTCTTTTGGATGGATATATTTATGGATTGCTTCACCTATTAGATATCCAACTGCAATCCAAATAAAACCAACCGAAAATAAAGAACCTATAATTTCATATCTATGATACCCAAAGGTCATATTATTATCACTTCTTCTTTTGGCCCAATGCAGAGCAAACATACTGATTATAAATCCTAATATATCTACTAAAAGGTGTAATGAGTCAGCTAATAATGACAAACTATTAGTTTTGTAATGACCGTAGATTTCTAGACACATGAAGATGAAAATTAAAATCGAGACTTTGAATATTTTTGAAATATCTGCATCGTTGGTACAAGTTAAATGTGAACATTCGTCGTGAGATTCGGTATGACTTTCTTTATTTGGCATTTGGTATCTAAGAACTATTTTTTTATAAAAGAACATGAAACATGTTTCATGTAGGATCCACTATTTGTAATGGTGTGTGTAATGTATTGAGATCAAAAATTATAAAAAATGACATATAAAACAAAGCATTTGTTGAATAAATCAATTTTAATTCATACAATCTTTAAATATTAGATGACCCAAATATTAAGTAATAATTTTGACACCTTTCTCTCACGTCAGTGATGGTTTTGAAGATTGTAATAGGTTTTATAAATATGCAGATATAGGCTTAACAAAAGTCTTTTTACACACAAGGAAGTTTGACACAACAAAAAATAATTATTCTTGCAATCAATTAAAGCTACATAATTTTTTATTAAAATATATTTTATAATCTTTTAAAACTATTCATACAGGTCAATATGTATCCACTCTATTTTTTTATTTGTTTTTTTATCACTTGTCAAAACTTAAATAACACGTAATTAATATTAATTTCTATAAATAAATTTAAATCACTCATCTCTTTTAGTGCCAAATATATTAAGTTTCAAAATCACATATAAAATAGCAATAATAACGACCACAACAACACAGGTACCAATTATACGCTTTATACGGGTTGCTCTAATTTGATAATCCAGAGCTTGTGTCAAATCTACATTAGCCGCGGCCGTGTTTTCCTCCGCAGTTATCAAGTTTTCTGCTATTTTATCCACAACATCCGTTTGTTTACTTATTGCTTCATTAAGTATCCTCATCATTTCTATTAATTCCTGTATCATCTCGCCGATTTTTTTGATATTAGTTTTTCTTTTCTCTGCCTCTTCAAGAATTCCCTGTGCCGAATTACTTCCTAAAGCAAAAGCAGAAGCGAGTTTTGCATCGCTTTGATCACCCGATATCGACTCATTAATTTCATCTTCATCAGCACCAGGTTTAGCAATTATATATTGAAGTTTAAACTTCTCCTCTTCTTCAGCTTTATGTTTAAATTGCGCATCTCTGTATTTGTTTACAGCCTCTGTTAAAGCTTTTGTCTGTGCGTGTAAATGAATTTTCAATGTTTTATATTCAAAATTATCATTTTTATTTTCCATTTGTTCAATTTGGTCCGTGGAAACGTTTATTTTCTCGTTAAGAGAGTAAGATAATGACTTAAATCTTTTGTTAACAACTTCTATTTGATTATGAATCGACTTTTCGTCCTTTTCATTTAAAATTGAATTATTCAGCCTAGAATTTAAGTGTTCGAATGATTTAGTATAAGAATCGAGAGTTTTAACATCTTCAAAGAATTTCTTTGAACTCACAAGAAATTCCCTCATCATAATAAAAACAAATGATTTCTATTAAAAAATTAATGAGGGCATGGCTAAAATTTTAGGAGCACATCTCTCAATTAGCAAAGGAATATACAAAATACAAAAAGAAATGGATAAAATAGGAGCTAAATGTTGTGCAATGTTTCTTAAAAATCAAAAAAGATATGAAGCTTCTCCGTATAAATCAGAAGATATATTAAAATTTCATAAAGAAACTGTTAATCCTAAATTAATAGTTCCACACGGTTCTTTTTTAATAAATTTAGGAAATGCTGAGAAAATTGAACAAAGTTACAAATGTTTTATTGATGATTTAAAGCGATGTGCGTCTTTAGGAATTGGATTGTATAATATTCATCCTGGCAGTGATGTTAATAAAATGGGAAGTAAGTGTTTGGATCTTATTGCTGAATATCTTAACAAAGCCATTGAAGAAGTACCAGGTGTCATTATTTTATTAGAAAACATGGCAGGTCAAGGAAATGTAGTTTGTAGTAAATTTGAAGAGATCAGCACAATCATTTCTAAGATCAAAGATAAAACAAGAATTGGAGTTTGTCTTGACACGTGTCATATGTTTGGCGCCGGTTATGACATTAGAACTAAAGAAAAATTTGAAAATGTTATGAAAGATTTTGATAAGTTGATTGGTTTAAAATATCTTAAGGCTGTACATCTCAATGATAGTAAAATGCCTTTAGGATCTAAGAAAGATAGGCACGAGTGTATAGGACAAGGTTTAATAGGGATCGAAGCTTTTGAATTCATTATGAATAGTGAAATTTTTGATGATATCCCGATGGTTTTAGAGACACCTGAAATCGAAAAATATGAACAAGAAATACAATTGCTCAATTCCTTAATTAAAAATTAAATTGATCTTATTTAAAAAAATCATTTTAATATTATTTAGATTATTGTTTACGAAATTTTTGCATCAACAAAAATAATTTAAGTTGTTTATCAGTAAATTTGCCGCAACAATAAACTCAATTTAAAAAGATTTTACAAAAAAATAATTTTATTGTCCGTTTGTAACATCTTCACGACTTAAACCACCCGTCATTTATGCATCTGTAAAGCAAGTAAATCGATAAAATACAAAGGCAAATGAACAAAACCCATCTCCAAAACTTTTTTCTTGCTATTTTTCTCCTAAGAGTTGTTTCTAATTCCGTATTTGCTAGTGACATATTTGCTTCTGTGTCTATTAATTCATCAGCAAAATTGTCTATGTCCATAGATTTAGAGAAAATTGTTTCTGAAATTAATCTACACAGGTCATCAAGTTCTTTAGCCATTTCTTTAATTTTAAGGAGTTCAGTATTTCGTCTTTCGGCTTCTTCTAAACAGATCTTTTTGGAATTTTTACCAAAAGCGTACTGTGCGGCGATATTTACAACTGAAGGATTAGAATTAAGACTTTGTTTTGAATCATTCTCTTTATTGGCAATCTTAATGAGCATTTGCACTCGATCTTCTTCATTCCTCTTCTGAATAAATTGTAATTCCCTGTATCTATTTATTAATTCAGTAAGTTTCCTTGTGTGTGCTTTAACATGCAATTTCATAAGTTTGTAATTCAAAGAATCCCCTTGATAATTAGAAATATCATCGGCGTGCACTTTTAATTTATCTTTTATTGATGTTGAAAGAGTTTTAAATTTAATATTAAGTTCTTCTATGTTTTTTCTTGTTATATTTTCTTCATTTTTATCCAAAACAGATGTATTTACACACCTTATTAATTTATTGTAATCTTCACAATACTGTTCGAGTACTTTCAAATTCTCTGAAATTCGTTTCGAAGACGTTGTAAACAGAGTCATTTGTGAACCCCTTGGTCTTCAAATATTTTTATATCCTTTTTTTCTAATTGGTTCTTTTATAAAAGTTGACAGCAAATAAAATTAAAAAAAATAAACAAAAATGAATTGGCCAAAGTTCTTTAAGTTAAAATTGTGTAAAAAATAAAATTTATGTAAATATAATGTGGACCTAAATAAAATTTAAACAAAAGACATTACATCATTTTACATTTTTTTAAATATTTTTTTCGTATAAATTTAAAATTTTTTTTTACCCCCCAAGCAGCCAGAAGCTTTCGTAAGGGGATTTTCCCATGGGAAGGTCTGAGAGGGACAGGGTCGAAATGACATGTAGTTAGTGCTACAATCTAGTTTAATAGAAATTCGCCTCTTTCTTGACCGAAATGGGATGATAGAAAGGAAGGTTTGGAAAATGCTAGTAGTCCCATAAAGAATAGTCAAACTCGAAAGGCAATGATTGTTCTCATTGTAACTCAATTCAGACTACTCTTTGGCTGCTTTTTTAACTTAATTTTTTTTTAATTGAACAACGCGAGTTTTTATGTCTGCTCTTTTACGCTAAACATTTATTGTTAGCTAAAACACAGGACTACAAGCTTAATTAAAATTTTAATAATCGTTTTTAATTTTTTACTCAAATTTCCCATAAACAAACACTTTATATAAAGTCGTGTACTTTTTACATCCATTATTACTTAGTACCTTTATTTTGATTGAATTAGTGTTAGTTGGTGTAAAATCAAAAGACTGGTATTTGCTTTTATTCACATCATAAGTAAATTTTCCTAAAACCGTATCATCTTCTCCTAAAACTTCAAATTCTTTCACGGCACTTTCTTGATTCCCCGTCTCGGGATGGTAAATTCCTAATCGTGAAAATATCATTTTGGCTTTAAAATTTATTTTTATTAAACCAGAATCATTTTGAATAGCAAGACAATCTCCAGGAGACAAGTTATCATTTAAAATTGTATTAGGATCATTATTAAATCTTAATCCATATAATCCATATTTGTATAATCCTTTCTCTACTATTACATTTGTTCCTAGTTCTATTCGTGCTACATTATACATTTTTTTACTTATATTTTTTAAAGGCACTTCTTCTACTTTTTGTTTAGGGACTTGATCTTTAACACCATAGAAATAAAATAAAGCCATTAAAACGTAAGGAATGGCAATAATAAAATAGATTAAATACTTTTTCAAAGTTGATTTCCATGAATTATTATTCACTACTTTAAACGGTAAAATATCTTCTTCCTCCTTTTCAATGTACTTTTTTGGTGTTGGTGAAGGTAAAAACAAAGATTCATCTGCGTAAACGAAATTTTTTTCTGGTGTTCTGGTCAATTTTAATCTTTCCTTTCTGTTCATTGGGCCCTTGTGGATTTATTTTTTTTGTTTATTAAATTGGTAAAGATACAGTTTAAAACATCAAATAATTCAGTCTCCTTTTAAATAAACTCATATCAATTTCTATTCGTATTCCTTGTGATTTATAACATCCCAATGAAATAATATCGTTTAAGTTTATATGAAATTTTTTATAACAGCCCCAAATGAATAAAAACAATTCTAATAAAGTCACAAGATTAGCAATTGTGAATCCCGAATTGTGTAAACCAAAAGAATGTTCTTCTGAATGTGCAAAGGCCTGTCCTGTTAATAAGACCGGAAAACAGTGTATCGTAATTCATAAAAAATCTGAAATTTCTGAAATTTTGTGTATTGGCTGTTCTGCTTGTGCCAAGAAATGTCCTTTTAAAGCAATAATAATAGTAAATCTTCCTACTGATCTTGATAAAGAAATATCTCATCGATATTCAGCAAATGGTTTCAAACTTCATAGACTTCCTATTCCAAAATCCGGAAAAGTCCTTGGTTTAGTGGGGACTAACGGAATAGGAAAGAGCACTGCTCTTAAAATTTTGTCCGGGAATCTTAAGCCAAACTTAGGAGATTTTAATAATGCGCCTGATTGGGCTAGGATTTTAAACAATTATAAAGGTTCTGAATTACACGGGTTCTTTACTAAAATTTTAGAAGGTCAAATTAAAACTGTATCTAAGATCCAATACATTGATAGAATGCCAAAATATCTTAAGAAAACTTCAAATTCGATTACTGATTTATCACTTGATAGACTCAGTTTAAGTTCTACAAAATTAACAGTCAAAGATGCTTTAATAAAGGCCGATGAAAGGAAAATGATGGATTATTACGTTGATAAACTGTGTCTTAAAAATTTATTAGAAAGAGATTTAGATGATTTAAGTGGAGGAGAATTACAAAGGTTTACTATAGCACACGCTTGTATTCAAAAAGGTGATGTTTATATTTTTGATGAACCTTCTTCATTTTTGGATGTAAAACAAAGACTTTACGCTGCTAGAGAAATTAGGCACTTAGCTGATGATAATAAATTTGTGATTGTAGTAGAACACGATTTAGCTATTTTAGATTTAATGTGTGATTATGGTTGTGTTCTTTATGGACAATCTGGTGCGTATGGTGTAATTTCATCTCCTTATTCAATAAAAGCAGCTATTAATATTTTCTTAGATGGTCACATTCCATCAGAAAACATGCGATTTAGAACTTCAGAATTAAAATTTAACATTTCACAAACAATAGATGATACTATTTCTACTCGAGATCAGTTCTATTATCCTCCTCTCAAGAAATCTTATAAAAATTTTGAATTAAATGTAGATAGTGGTTATTTCTCAGAATCAGAGATTGTTGTATTCCTTGGTGAGAATGGAATGGGAAAGACGACTTTGGTTGGACTTATTTCTGGGCTTATCAAACCGGACAACGACGAAGAATTCACAAAATTAACGTACAGTCTCAAACCACAAAAAATCTTACCAAAATTTAAAGGAACAGTAAGAGATCTTTTTATGTCTAAAATTAGATCTTCCTTTACTAATGATACTTTTATTAATGAAGTAATCAAACCAATGAATATTCCGTATCTCTACGATCAACCAGTTGCTAATTTAAGTGGAGGAGAACTACAAAGAATAGCCATTGCCATGTGCCTAGGAAAAGAAGCAAATATTTATCTTCTTGATGAACCATCTGCTTTCTTAGATTCAGATCAAAGAATTGTTATTTCTAAAGTCATTAAGAGATTTATTTACCAAAGAAAGAAATGTGCTTTTATAGTAGAACACGATTTGATTGTTGGAACTTACTTAGCTGATAAAGTTATTGTTTTTGAAGGAGAGCCCGGTGTGAAGAGCAGAGCACATAAACCAATGGATTTACAAAGTGGAATGAATATTTTTTTAAAGAATTTAGATGTGACTTTTAGAAGAGACAGTACGAATTACAGGCCTAGAGTTAATAAACCGGGATCTGCTAAAGATAAAACACAAAAAGAAGAGAATAAATATTTCTTTTGATTTATAAATAATTAAAAATAACTTTTAGCGATGAGGAAGCTACTTAATATACGCTGTACTCTTCGAATTCTCGGAGTCGATTGCATTTATTTGAGTATGTTTTTGCGATGAGAGAGCTACTTGTTATGAGCTGTACTCTTTGAATTCGGAGTCTCTGGCCATCACTGGCACTTTTAAAAAAATAATTAAAATAAAAATATTTATTTACTTAACTTTTCTTTCCCCTAATGTCCGTGTCTCTAAAAAATCATAGAGTTTTAAAGAAGAATGAAGATCTTTTAATTCATTTAAACATACCAGAAGATTGTATTTATGATATTTCTTACTTAATTTTACAATACAAACCAGACAAATCAATTGAAATCATTTCTGAGGACATTTCCAGTCAAATTAAGAAAAACATGTTAAATTTTTATAAAAAAGATTTAAATGATTTTATAAACTTAATAGAATCAAATTTAGAGATCTTTTTATCCGGAAATACGCCTTCCTGTGATAAAGATATCGTTATTGATAAAGACGGTATAACAAAATTATCAGAAAATTACGTCTTTCCTATAAACAAACTTCCTTTAAATAATTTAAAAATTGAAATGAACAGAAAAAACGCGTTATTTTTTTCATGTAAATCGCCAAATTTCGAAATGCAGTGCAATAAATGCAAAATCAATAAAAATGTAAAATCAACTGCCCTTTGTAATTGCGGAATAGAATTAAAAAGTAATTATATCCCCACATTGGATTCTGAATATTTGGGCAGTATCTTCCCTGACTACTGTACTTTTATTTGTTTAAATCCTTCTAAATTTCAATTTAATTGTGAAAAATGTAATACAAATTATGAATCTAACATTCTGGGACTTAACTCTAAGTTTGTTATGAACTGCTGGGAGTGTGATACACAAATAAGTTTTTTAATTAAAAAATTGATTTTTATACAGAAAAAATCACAAATTTTCAAAAAAGGAGAAGAATTACCACAAAAAGGAACGTGTAAACATTATAAAAAGTCGTATAGATGGTTTAGATTCCCTTGTTGTGGGAGTGTGTATCCTTGTGATGTGTGTCATGATTTAGAATCGAATCATGAAAGTAAATTGGCCAATAAAATGATTTGCGGATTGTGTTCAAAAGAGCAAAGTGTAAAAAAAGATTGTGATTGTGGAATGACCTTGAAAAAAAATACGAATTGCTGGGAAGGTGGTAAAGGGAATAGAAATAAAGTAACGATGAATAAAAAAGATAAAAAGAAATATAAATGAAAAAGAAAGGAAAGAAAGTGTTTTAAAGTTGTTTTGTATTAAAAAGTTTTATTTTTGTGACCCTATTTTGTTTATAGGATTTGAAAATCTTGTATATTTTTCAATGAGCTTTAAAATATTAAACATCATTTTACTCTTTCTTCACAACACTTTCAAAATCCTTTTTAACTTCATTTATTTCCTTTATTTTGTGTATGAAATCCATAAATTTTTTATTTCCTTTGATTTTATTTACATCCAAAAGGTTTTTTATTTCTTCTAATTTGTTTTCATAAAGAAGTGTCTCTAAATCTATTTCTAATGTGCAATTCTTTTTTAATGTATTTGACATTCTATTTTGGTTCGGATCTATTTCTTGTATTGTAAAAAAAGATGATTCATTAACCTTTTTTACTATAAACCCATTATCTACTCGTGTTACTTCACAAATTATAGAGTTTTCAGAGGATGATTTCGGTTTAATCCCAAAGACATTTGCATAATCAATATCTACTCTACACAGATCTTGCTGAAGATAATCACTGATGATAAAAAATTCGTTATAAAATTTAAAAGTGTAAAAATTAAAAAATTTCTTAACAAATAAATAAAAAATGATCAAAATTAAATCATCATCGCCTTTGTTCATTGGCCATTTAATTTTTGGATCAGTTATAAAATCAAAAAGATCTAAATTGTTGATATCTCCTTCAAACACGAAAGCCTGTTGAAAATAAACATTTTCATGGTAAAACCCACAAATATTCAATTTATGATTAACCTTTAAATTGAATGATGATCTATTTCTTATTTTATTAAGAATTAAAACTAACAGACGATGTTTTTCTGCACTTTCTAACTTACTTATAACCGATTTTAAATCAAATTCCTGGATAAAATTATTGCCACTTACTTGTATTTTGTCTTTTATAATTTCAACGTGAACATTATACGAATTATCAGTTCTAGAGCAAAAATAATTGTATGAAATATTACTTTCTGAGTACGTTAAAGTTTTATCAAAAAGAAATCCGCCAAAGTAAACGGATAAACTTAATAGTAGCACTCCAGAAAAATATTTTTTTATCATGGGGTTTGAATGCCAATAAAGATGTAACAAAAAGGGGAGTCTACAAAAATGTAAATGTGATAGTAGTAGAACAGGTTTACTATGGATTCATTACTTTAAACAAGTTTAATTACCAAAAACGGGTTTAAAAATATTTTTTTGGACATTATCTACTAAACAAATAAAAATGTAGACTACCAAATATTCTCTCAATGATTAAAACCTTTTAATTATTCTAACAAACATTCTCTCATTTATCAAACCTTTTAATTATTCTATAATTTGTATACAATCACAGATCCCGACACCAAAACAAAACACATTACAAAATACAATAAAAATCTTGTTTGAACATTACAGTTCATGTATAAAGACACGTAAGATAATAAAATGTGAATTAAAGATGAAAAAAACATATTTAAACTAATTATAAAACTCTTTTTCTCATTTCTATAAAGTAAAACTAAAACCAATACTTTTGCTGCAGAAGAAAACGAATATGAAATTATAAAAAACAAATAAGAAAATACAAGTGAACTAGTTGTTCCTAAGAGATAAAGTGAGGCCATTGTTGCTATATTTAAAATCATAGAAACACTTGGTAAAGAAGATTCTGAAAAATCTATTTTTGTAATTAAATATCCTAATAAAGCAGAGAAAAGTTTAGCAAAACCATCAACATATCCGTGAATAACAATATCTTGATTTTCTCTTCCTGTCATTAATGGAGTAAAGCTTATTAATGAATAAAATTTAACTAAACAATAAGATATCCATCTAAAAGGTTTCATAAGTTTTAAAGTAATCCGATTTAAAAATAAAACATTACTTTCTGCCTTCTTTTTCCTCTCTAAAAAGATACTGGCAGCAAAAAATGACAAACAAATTGATAAAATTGAAGAACTAACGTACATTAGAGAATAAGATAATGTTTTAGAATCGTATGCCTTCATAATGTAATTACCTAAATTCCTATAAGAACCAATACTTTCTCCTTTCATTATTGTTTTACCATGTGGTAGTAAAGTTACCACCACCAAAGAAACAACGAGACTTACAATTGAATAAAAAATATTGACTCTATGTTCTTTAGAATGAATATAAATATCTTGTCCTATCCAAGAAGAAAATATATTGACTACATTTTTTAAGGTCTGTGTATTTGCCATAACTTTCCTTGATTCATTTCTATCTGGTGCTGTACTTATAATAATATTCTTTAAAACTGAATTCATAGATGTACTAGCTCCGTGTAAACTACAAACCACAATTCCCATTAAAAAACTTCTTTCAGGTCTTAAAAAGAATAAAAGATACACTAATAATTCTAAAATAGTGTCTATTACTAAAGATATGATATTACCAAACTTTTCTACTACGTAAAATGATACCAAGGACATTATCAATGAGCTGATGAAAAAAAATGGATTCAATTTATTATATACGTCCTTATTAGTAAATTTACAACTTTCAATTAAATACGGGACCATAAAAGATAAAAAAGGGGTAAATGTTTTGGACATGTAAAAAATGTAAATAATCGTCGACCACTTGCTCATTGGGGGGTATTTTTCATTCGCAAATAAATACTTTTTTTTGACAGTTATGATTGATTTATGGTTTGATTTGTTAGACATTTAAATTTTACTCAATATAAGACAGTTTGTTTGTTTTAAAATAGGACAAAACCAAAGATAATAAAAAAAAATATTTGTGATCAATATTTGATTTAATGAAGTTAAAAAAATTGCATGTGTTAAGATTTTAAAAAGAAGAGATAGAAAGGGTTTTGTTAGATCAGTGGGTTCCAAACCTTTAAAGATGCGCACCATAATTTTGAGATTTTGAAAATCGCCATGGTACCCACGCAAAGATTTAAATGACTTTCTTACCCACGGAAAAATATAAATGACCCACATACCCACACAACGATAAAAATGGCTTTAGTAAATAGCGATTTTAACAAAAAAAGTCCTTACTATTACCAAAATGCCCTTTCTGAGGCGTTATGTCTTTTTTAAAACTCTTTGGGTTAAATATTTTTTTATTATTGACCATTAAAAAATTATTGTGCTTGCCAACTTGCCAAAAAATAATATACTTCATAGAGGCGTACGATTTTACACTTAAAAACTATGAATGCGCATAAAAAGAAGTACTAATTGCCTCTGTATTATAACTCCAAACTCATACAATTACAAACTTTTTTTAACAAAAATCCTTTTAAAAATCTTTATTAACTAACTCTCCCATTCATTTCTACTCTACAACCCTCTACCAATGTCTTAATTATATTAACAATATCAGTATGAGTTTTATCTCCCTGTATTTGAATCGTACCATCTGCATGTTTAGATCCACCACAAGCCATTTTCTTTTTTAAGATATCAAGAACTCTATCACAATCCCCAGAAGGAATATTTTCTATCTTAGTGATCTTTTTATTTCGTACGTGTTGAACTTTTATTTTAATGAGCTTGATTTCTTGTTCAGATAAGCCATTTTCCATAAAATAAGGGGAGTAAAAAAATTATGTTAAAAATAAAATTTTAATAACTTAATTTTAAGATCTTTATTCTTTTATGATCCTCATTTCTAATTGTATTTTTCATATCTTAGTTTATCAATTTCATGTTTTATACATGTTTTTACGTATTCATATTTGTAAATTTCTTTATTATTTTTGTTGTAAATAAAATTCAGTTTATTCGGATAACGAGCCTCACAAAAAACCAAATTACACGGATCAGCTATTCCCACATTTTTAAAATCAACTTCCTCACCTTTACCCGCTTTCTCTAAGACCCAGAAGATTTTCCTCACCATATTATGAAGAAAAGATCTGGCTCTAATATCTAAATAGGAAATAAGACCATTTTCTACAATTTCGCAATGATCTAAAGTCCTTTCGTATCTCGCATTTTTATCGGAATGTTTTGATAAATCATAAAAATTTTTCATTTTTAAAATTTTTAAAGCCATTTCTCTCATTAATTTCAAATCAAGTCCATTAGAATCAAAATAATATCTGTATCTTCTTTGAATACAAGTAAATCTAGCCGAAAAATCCCTAGGAACAGGAGCCCAGCCAGTAATTCTAATATCTTTTGGTAAATAATTATTTAAGATCATATCGTAATTAAATTCTTTTAAATCATCTTCAATTAATTCATAATCATTATTAGGAGATTCAAATCTCGATTTCACTTCACAAGATGCGATCATAGAAATGGAACTAACACCAGCATCAGTCCTGCCCGAATAAACAATTTTAGAACCTAAAGAAGAGCATTCTAAAGCATTCAGAATATGATTTCCTATTGTATTCCCGTATTTGTATTCTGCCAAACCACTGTATTTAGTACCATCAAAATTTATTTTTAGTGCTATATTCCGAGTAGATTTACTTTCTAATTGTTTAATTTTATTATTTGGTTTGTAAATTTGTTTAATAAGTTCGTTTTTATCCAAAGATTGTAAATATTCAAAATAAAAATTTTTCATAAAAAAGAAGGGAGATATTTAAATTAATAACGGTCAATAAAAATTTTAAATAATATTTTATTCTTTTAGTGATTGTATAACATCCAAAATAACCTCTTTAGCTTTATCAGTCAAAATTTCATTTTTATTATCCAAATCAATCCAGCCAATATTTTTAAGATTATCATAAGCAGATTGTATAAGATCAGAATTAGCAGGAACAAATTTAGAGGGTCTTCTTCCTCTGTTCTTACGATTTCCAAATTCAACTGCCATTTCTTCAACTGAAACGTGTCCTTTCCTGGCCATTTTATCAACAATAGCAGCCATTCTAGCCTGATACCAATCTTCAGCAATAGGACACTGTTCTTTACCAGATCCAGTCTTTAAAATATCACAATCTTTTGGGAGTACAACACTTTCATTTGAAATAAAGTTCTTCTTAAGGACTTCAACAAAATCTCTGGTTTTGACTTCAAAAATTTCTGCTATCATTTTGGAGGGGCAATGTAAAAAAATTTATTTTGAAAGTGAATTTGGGGGAAAGAGAGGGTAGGTCAAGTGATGCATGAGAGGGGCAAAGATGATAGTGACTTAAGGATACAGGGGTTAAGTCAAGTAATGTTTTAAGGAATGAAAAGATTAAAAAAAGAAAAAATAAACAAATTAAAATATAAATAATTAAGTTCCTTTATTATAACCTATCAAACCAATCATCAGGATTTAAAGAAGAGTTAATTTTCTTAATTTCTCTTACTTGAGTAATGGTCTTCCCCATGAGACTATTAGGATCATCCAAAGAACCAGGAAGTATATCATAATGAGAGAAAGAAAGTGAAGCACCTGCTTTACCTTGAGTAGCTGATTTTAAATCATCATTAAAAGTAAAGGATTCTCTTACTGGTAAAGTTCCAACAATCATAGTCGTTACATTCCCGGCTTGACTAATAAATTCTTCTGCTGATCCTCTTTTAGAGTGGAGAATCGAGGCAACTGTTCCCGTGTACTCGTCAGGAGTGACAATTTCAACTCTAAAAATTGGCTCGTACAAAACTGGACATCCTGCCAAAACCAAACCTTTACAAAGTTTAATAGTGGGCTGAAGGAGTTGATTAAGACCTCTATGAATAGAATCGGCATGAAGAGTAACATCTTTAAGTTCAAATCGACATCCTTTAAGTGTCTCATTAATAAGTGGTCCTTCTTGACATGCGGCTCTAAATCCCGTGTTGACGTGTTCTTTGATTTCTCCAATGATTGAAATTCCCTTTGTTCCGTCAATAAGCAAATTTTCGGGAGTAAGTTCAGGAGCCATACACCAAATTTTCTTAACCCAGTCCTCGTTAATTCCAAGGATTTCTCTAAAATTGGCAGCCAAAAGTTTAGAATTCTCAGATTTAACTTCAACTAAACTCTTCATAATCTTTTCTTCTAAAGGTTCTACGGTCATGTAAAGTCTGTTGTGTCTATTGGCAGACTTAGTCATTTTAGGAGAAGTAACAGCTTCAGTGACACCCTCGAAGTAAGTGACAAGAGGTTCATCATAAATAATTGGGATTTTAGCATATAAATCTTCAAGATCTTTAAGACAAATTTCTAAATGAAGAGAACCAGCACAAGCAATCGTACTTTGACCCTTTTCATTTCTCTCAACAAGACACAGTGGGTCACTTTGAGCTAATTTATTAAGACCTTCTTGTAATTTACCTAAATCTTCAGCTTTTTTGGCATTAACAGCCACTTTCACTACGGGAGATACACTAAATTTCATAGATTTAATATTATAAGCTTCTTCACAATTAGTAATAGTACCAGTTTTCTTTAAACAATCATCTATTCCGATAATTCCTACAATATTACCAGCTGGACAACTTGGAATATCTTTATTAATACGTCCCATCATCACAACTGTTCTTAAAACTGCCTTATTATGAACAAGAGATTTATTAGCCACGGTTGTTGAAGCTGGAGAATAACCGGGTTCTTGAACACGGATTTTCATACCAGGTTGTAAATTTCCTGAAAGAACTCTTCCAAAAGCAATAAATCTATTATCATTTCCAGGTACCATCTTAGATACGTACATTACTACGGGAGCATCATCACTAGGATCACATTTTTTTATAGATTGAGCTATTTTATCATCAGAAGGTCCTTCGTAAAGATGATCATAACGAATAGCCTGAGATTGTAAAGGACTAGGTAATTTAAGACAAATTTGTTCTAAAAGACATTCTGCAGCAGGAAGCCAATGTCTCATTACTACTTTAAATAAAGCTTTACCATCTCCTACTAAATGAACATCCTTAAAATCTACTTTAAATTGACTTAAATAAGTTTTGATTTCTTCAATTTTACCTTCAAGACACAAATCCCTGACTTTATAAATTGGATTAAGAACGTAAACAACAAAAGGAGATTTTTCTGGGTTTGGTTTAGTAACGTGTTTCATTTGAGGATCAAAAGGATCATCAGATGTACAAGAGACTTTAATACTCCATAAGAATTTAGCTAAACGAACTTCACCTTCATATCCTGATAAACCAAATTTCTCTAAATAAAAACGGGCAAACGTCCTTAAAGTGAATCCCCAGCCTTGAAGACCCGAACAAAAAGAAATTTCATTTTTTTCGGGTTGAAGTGATTCGACTTTAAATGAATGTCCGAGTTGTGAAAGTTTGGCATTAAAACCCTCACATCTTCTTCTTAAAGTCTCGCCTAATTTTCCTTGAGGGAATTTCAATTCTAAAATAGCACGATCTAATTTGTTCATGACGAGAGTAGACATAATTCTTTCTTCCATGGCTTGACTTAAAACAGTTTCAGTTTGTACACAAATTCCTTCTACACAATCAACAACGACAAGAGCACCGTCTGTAACACGAAGGGCAGCTGTTACTTCACTACTAAAATCTACGTGTCCGGGACTGTCAATTAAATTAATTAAAAATTCAGTACCTTGGGTATCTTCTGGTTTAGTATAAGCGTGAATAAGATCTCGATCTAATTTGCAGTGAAGAGAGATAGCTGTACTCTTAATTGTAATACCTCTCTGTTGTTCATCCTTACGAGTATCCATATACCTTCCACCACCAGAATCCTTTGAAACAATCTTAGCTTTAATGACGAGTGTGTCAGTAAGAGTACTCTTTCCGTGATCTACGTGTGCAATTACTGAGATGTTCCTAATGTTCTTTTGATTAGTCATCATTCCATGAACTTTGTTGATATGAAAATCTACCATTTTTGGGGTAAAAAATTTTTCGAAATTTAAACGAAAAAAATTTTGAGCAGAACGTAGGGCGGTTAATTCTAGATAAGGATTTTTAGGAAGAGGGGGGTTAAGGGAAACGTAAAGGGTAGCTGGAAGGGAAACGGATGAAAAGAGATTGAACCATTAAAAATTATTTTCAGTTATAGAATATTTTTTATTTAAATCCTTATCTGTTCCCTTCTACGTTCATTGACCCCCCTTCCTTAAAACTGCCTCATTCCCATTTCCTTTGAATTTTCTTACCCCCAATGGAGTCCCATAAAATCCACAGTATACAATCTGATGCCTGTGAAAAAAGAATTGTAACAGCTTGTTCTGATGGTGTAGTAAGAATCTTTGATAATACTGCAGAATTAGGGCAGCCACCTTCTTTAGATTTAATACAAGAATTACAAACCCAACACGGTATTTGTACTAAAGCCGTTTTTGTTAATGATGGTGAGCTTATTGTTTCCGCCTATTTTTCCGGGAAAATCGCCATTTGGAAAAGAGAAAATGGATCTTATTCTTTAGCCACGACAAGAGACGTTTTTACTGGTACAATTTACGACTTAGATGTTCTTTATACGATCAATGTGATTAAGATTTACTGTGCTTGTTCAGATGGAGTATTAAGAGTTTTAGATCTTGCTGGTGGATACAATTTTAATCAAAATGAGATAGTTGCTCATAGATTTGGAATTACTTGCGTATCTTCCAGTAAAAGTATTGTACTCACTGGTGGTTTAGATAACTCAGTTGTTTTATGGAGAAATGAAAATGATTTAAAAGAAGAAATTAGGTTTAGAGATCATAAAGGAGTTGTGAGGGACGTGGAAGTGTGTCCTGATAATGTTTTTGGGTTTTTATGCTTTGCTTCTTGTGGAGAAGACGGTCTTGTAAATATTTACACTAAAGTAGAAAGTAATTATAATAAACAGAGTATTGATATTGGTGAACCCGTTTATAGTCTCTCTTGGAGTAGGACTGGTTTCTCTTTGTCTGTCGGGTATGGAGATAATAACTTTAAATGTTTTGTTCCTGGATCAGATGGAGAATTTACTGAAGTTGAACTTAGTAAATGTGGTGAATAAAAAATGTTGTTTTTAAAAAAAAATATTTTATTATTTAAAGTCAAATTGATTTTCGTTTTTATGCTCAAAGTCTGTTTTTTGTTTATGCAATTAATGATCCTTATCATTTGACTATTTTTAATCTACCGTAAAAACTTATTTATCATCTAAAATTTAATAAATCTATTTAAAATCACAAGTAATTAAATCTTTTTATGTTTATAATTTCACCTGTCATCTTTTTTAAATCACAAATCAATACAAATCATATTCCAATTTCTTAATTAAAATCATTTTTAATACATTTTCTTTTTATTGGTTCCGTAGTGATACAAACCTGAAACTTTTTAAAACTTTGTGTTTCGTAAAATTCTCAAATATATAAATAAAAAATTTCTTGTGTTTTATATGATCTACACATTATTTGTAATATACATATCTAGCACATTTTGTAGGATAATCTCAAGAAGTACAGTAGAAAATGGTCCTCCCACAGTTCCTTTCGATGAACATCAAGCTAAACATGTTCATGTTCGAGTGCACGGTAGACACAGACATGGAAATCACCATGGTGGTGGTCAAGACGTACACGAAGTTCAAAAACACCACAGTCATCACCACAATGGGCATAATTACGGTCTTGAACATGGAAAATTCGGCAATGTAACTTACACTTCTGGAAACCACCATGGTCACCATTCTCATCACGGTTCGCACGCGGATGGACACCATTCTCAATACGGTTCGCACGCGGATGGTCATCATGTTAACGCCCAATCAGATGCTTCTGCACCACTAGACGTTTTGCCAATGAAAGAAGTAAGGAGTGGTGATGATCCGGCTTTGGAGAGAGATCTAGGAATTCAACAAGCCATGAAAGCTTTTCGATCTTCTTTACCTGTTTCAAATAAAGACACCAATTCTCTTTTGGATAAAGCTGAAGGAATTTTAAGAAGTGCACCAGATGGCCAATTAGATGCTCCTGTTCTTGATAGTTACGGAAATCCAACTGGGCAGACATACAGAGAAGCCGCAGAAGATGCAGTAGGCTATAAGTATCCAACAGCAGTAGCAGATGAAGAATTCGATAGTTTAGTAAGGAGTGGTGTTGAACCGGGAAGAGCCAAGCAAGTAGCTGATAAAATTGAAGAAACAGGTTTTGAACACGAGAAAATTAAAGATGCAGTGAGAAATGAAGTAGCTAGAGGTACAGCAAACAGAGCCGTAGCAGAATTACAAGACGAAATTCAAAGACGTAAAAATGCTACTAAAGTTAAAGAACGTGTTAAAGTTGAAGATGAATTGTACAGGCAACACACTCTTCCTGCTACTGGTTTATTCGATGAAGACGTGTCTGTTCTGAAAAATATGAGCCAAATTGTTCCGCCTGCTAAGATTGTTGACTACATCAGAGACTCCTATGACAATTCAATTGAAGCCGGACTTCCTCCTGCAGTTGCTCGTGCTCAGGCCGATCGTGTTGGTTCTTTAATTACTGATTTCAATACAATGTTAAGAAGTGGTGAATCTCCTGAAACTGCTTTGTCCCATCTTAAAGACATGTCTGATAGACAATCAAAAGTTGATCAAAGAAGAGAATTACTTCAGAACTCCAGTCCAGAAGTCTTAAAAATACTTTCAGATAAAGATAATTTAATTAAAGAAGCACTGGTTAAAACTGCAAGAGATCCTGACTGTAGAGACAGATACTTTGATGAAGCCTCCCAGAAGATGAAGATTCTTGATGCAAGAGAAGCCAGTTTTATTCATGATACTGAAAATAACAAGCACATACGTCGTCCTAGGAAAATGGCAGAAGATTTAATGGACAAGACTAACAGAGATAATGCAGAATTAGTTGATGTAGCTTATAGTCACCCAGTAGTAGCTAAAGACATTCTAAAACAAGGTATTGCGAACACTGAAAGAGTAGCTGAGAAGTTGGCAGATCATTTGGATGCTGTGAAATTTGCTGAAAAAGCTCAAAATCCTTCAGCTGTTTCGGCTTTGAAACTTCTTGACGAGAGAAAGAGACAAGATGAACTTGAAAAAATTAATAAGAGAAATACAGAAAATGAGCAAAAGATGTTCAAGCAGATTCTAAAAGACCAAGAAGACGCGGAAGTAATGCAAACCGAAGAGAAAATGGCAGCCGCAAACAAAGCAAGAAAGATTTTAGATGAAGGACGTAGGGCAGCTGAACAAGTTTTGAAAGCGGGTGGAAGTACTGATGAAGCTGCTGCTGTTCGTGTTGCGGCTGAGAATGCTACTGCTCGAGGTTTGGAACAAAGAGAATCCATGATTGAAGAAGAGATAATGAAAAGGTTTGGAGGCGCAGGTGATCCTGAAAAAGCTCGTAAAATGGCTGCTCACATTGCTATCGCTCACAGTGGAGAAAATGCCGTAGGAAAAACGCCTGAAGAAGTCATTAAGAAAGAACAAGAAGCACAAAAGAAAGAGATTTTAAGAAATGCTTTGTATGATGATATTGGAAAAGAACCAATCGAAATTAAGTCTGTAATTCCAGAAGACCGAGATGAATACTCTATTGACAGAAGTGTAATTAAATTTCCTCTTAAAACATTTATTGATGAAGAAGTAAGCAATGTCGGAGAAGCCTACGTAAAGAACAAAAAGCAAAGTATCAACGACGAAGTCAGAAATAAAGTCACTACCACCAACGTCAATAGCGGTCTTAATGTAATTGAAACAGAAAATGGTTTCTTGAATCTAGGAGAGAACAGTAAGAAAATCCACATCGATGAAGCCACAGCCTACTTTAAACCGGCCGCCAAATTAAAAATGGAGAAAAAAGGTATTAAGACGGATAATTTCAGACCAAAAACCAATCAAGGTGAAATAAGAGACATGCCCAAAGGAGAAACTTACTATGAGGTTGATCTTAAAGATGCCGATCTAAGTCTTCCTTCTCCTACTAATCCTACTCCTGATACACTCGTCTCAAATGGAAAAGATGTTGTTGATGTTGAAGATGTTTCTGCAATTGTAATTAATAAAGGTACTTTAGTCCAGACACCATGGAACGAATACTCTGACATGATAAAGCCGAAGTTTAATCCGTATCCAAATGAAGGAGAGAAAATTAATCAAATCAAGAAACTTCAAAAACTCATAGCCGATGAGAAGAGAAAGGACACATTAGACCGAATTAAAGTTAACACAATTACTAATCCTGACGGAGAAAAGCGAATGATTGTTAATACGCCTTATGGTGTTCAGGAAATGTTCGAGGAAACTGAAGGAATGAAAAGACTTTCTCATATTGATCCAAATAAGAACGTGGCTATTAGTGAAACTCCGACTGATGATAACAAAGAATCTATTTACAACGCCTTTAAGAACGTTTCACCAAATGAAGCAGTCGGAAAATTCATTGAAGATACTTTTAATTCTGCATATTCATCCGGCCAAGCTCAGAGATTTGTAAATCCCACAAACGCCTTTACTGGTCAAGAAGATCCAAAGAAAGCCAGACTCATGACTCAGAAGACTATTGATGTTACAAAGTATTATATTAATGACGGTAAACCATCTTCGGCTATCAAAAATCAACTAATCCAAAATTACAGAGCCTTAGCTGATAGCCTTGGAATGACCGAAGAAGATTTCATTCAATTCGCTCGTAAAATTCCTGATGATTCTTTGGCACAAATGATCTCTTATAATGAACAATCAGAATCTTCGAGGCCCGCATTAGTCGATGCTCCATTCTTTAAGACACTTCAGCCACTTGCAAATCAAACGTCAAAGACCAAACTTAACGACATCATCAAAATAATCTTCACACAAATTTCTAAAGTAAC
>DWJA01000005.1:0-23527 GCA_018248675.1 Gesta gesta | reverse complement strand
GTCTCATAATGTACGATTTGTTGGTGATCTGGTTCTTGCTACCGGAAACAAAAGGTCGGACCCTGCAGCAGATCGAAGATGTGTACAGAAACGTAAAGAGAACTCCCGAGGAGGATGAAGTTCGACAGAGGTTACAAGCAGAAAGTTGACAATCTGTAGCTTAAATATTGATAATGTTAAGTATTTAACTTTATTTTAGTATTTTTAATATCATGTTTCTGTACACACCGCCACATAAGGTCGCCAAAAGTTAAGTGTTGTAACAGAAGCTATTATTCCGTTAATTTTATATTATTATAAGCAAATATGTCTTCCATTAAATTACTCAACAAACTACAGTTGAAAGTTACAACACCTTATTTACCTTCCCCCATGAGACCATCGACAGTCATCTTAGATCAATGCAATAAGTTCAAGCATTGATTACTTCCAGAATACCATTATTTATTTTCACTAACTCAATGGTACCAAGTACTACTGTCTCCGGAGGGGAAAATCTGTTCAAATGTTTAGTAGACGGGGCAGCTAGAAATGTGTTAAATTAACCTTGTAAGACTCCTAGAAAGGTTTAGATCAAGCGTGTCAAAAATAAACGTTGAGGAGAATGTTAATAAAACACAACAGCATTTTTCTATATTATATTTTCTATATTATTTGGTACACGATAGACGTCTGTCTGTCCAACGATACGCGGTGACACGGGCTCACGATACAAACACGTGGAGATAATTTAGAAACAAACGATCCGATCTGGTCCTGGGCGCCCTCCGCGCCTGTATGGTTGCACAAACTCACATTTAACTAAACACTGTACATCACCATTCACTCACACACTCTTTTGCATTATGAAACTCACTTTCAATAATATCAAAATTTCGCCAATCCTCAACAAAAACAAACCAATTCTAATCCAGAATACTCTTTATACCCAATACAATAATTCTATTCTCCTTACTAATGTCTTAAATGGGAAAATCTTAGAAAATTTTGATTTTGAAAATATTTCGTGTTTTACAGTTTTTAAAAATTTTTTGTACGTGGCCAATACAAAAATTTTAATTTTTTCTTTAGAAGAGAAGAAAATAATAAAAGAAATAGAAACTGGTAAAATTTTGATTAATTTTATAAAAGTAAATGAAGAAAATATGTATTTTGGTAGTATTGATGGGAGTTTAAAGAAGGTTATTTACGAAAAAGGTGGTAATCAAAATTGTGGTGATCAAGATTTTTGTAACGGTAAAAATGAAGATAGTAACTGCCAAGATTTAAATAACAACCAAAATATTTTTACTCATAGTCATTTAACAAAGGGATTATCTCTCAAAATCTCTTCTTTTAATAATCCAATTCTTAATTTAATTACTAAAGATAATAAAATTATAGCTCATGATGGTGAAGTAATTAAAGTTTTAGAAGGGAGTAAATTGGAATTAGAAATACAAAATCCAAATATAAAAGGAATTGATTTTAATAAAAATTTGTATTGGTTTACGGAAGATGAGATTTATGAAAATAAAGAGAAAATTATGGAAGTTAAGGGGGTACAAGGGATTTTAGTAAAAGAAGATAAAATAATAATTTGTACAGGAACAAAAATAAAAATTTATAAAAAAGGGAATTATGAATTGATAGAAACCAAGGAAATTAATAAAAATGAAGTAAAGGTGTTAAGTGATGGTGAAATAGAGAAATTAGAAGAGAGTGGTAGTAATAGTGAAGGGAGTTATGAAGGATGTGTAGATGAGGGTAGTAGTAATGAAGGGTCTACTAATGGAGGCTCTACTATCGAAGACTCTATGAACGATTCTAATACCACCCAAAGAACCACTACCCATAATTCTTTTACTAAAATCCTCTTTTTTAATGAAGATCTCATTTGTACTGATCAAAATGAAATTTATCTCTTATCTCCTGATTTTACTGTTAAAAATTTGATTATTGGGGATATAGATGAAATTACTTCAATGGCTTTAAAAGATGATTTAATTGTAATCTCAAGTTCAAGTGATAGGATTTTTTATACTTATAGAGATTTTTATGAAGAAGGGGAGTATGTTTTTAGAGGGTTCCTCTTAGAAGGTCATTCTGATATAGTAATGTCTATTAATATTTCCGGGAATAAAATGATCAGTACTTCAAGGGATGGGTTTGTGATACTATGGGAAATAAGTGAAAGTTTTGAATATGAATGTGGGGATGGTGGTAAGCTAGATGATTATAAGCTAGATTATAAGTTAGATGATAATAACCTAGCTAACAACAATAATATCAATCATAACCATTTTAAGAAATTTAAGAAATCCTATTTTAAATACCATAATTTTTCAATTTTAAATAAATTTGATTGTGGGGGTATTGGTCAAAATTCTTGTGATATTCATGAAAATTTGTTGGTTTCAGGGGGTGATGAAGGTTTAATTCATTTTTTTAATTTTAAAGAAAATATTTTAATTAAGAAAATTCATAATAAGGAAATTAATTTTATTTTAATTCATAAAGATAAGAAATTAATAATAACTGCATCTCAAGATAAAGAAATTAAGGTATTAGATTTTAATTCAAAAGTAATCCAAACTTTATCTGGACATCGTAAAGGAGTCACTTACCTTAGTATCCTTAATAATAATTTATTAGCTAGTTGTTCTTTAGATAAAACTTTAAGATTATGGGATTTAAATACCTGGAAATGTATTTCGGTATTAGAAGGTCATGATTCGGGGGTATTAAGTGTGATCGATTATAAAAATAATTTAATTTCAGCTTCTGTAACTGGTGGACTTAAATTTTGGAATTTATCAAATAAAAAATGTGAAAATAATCTGAAATTTCCTAATAAAATTTGGGATTTAAAAGTAAAAAATGATGAATTACTGGTCTCGTCTTGTGAAAATCTGATAATTTTAAAAGATGAATCTCAAAAAGTAAATTTAGAAATTTTAGAAAAAGAAACGAAAATAGCCAAACAAAAAATAGAAATAGAAAAATCTATAAAAGAAAATGATTATTTAAATTTATTAGAATTAATGAAAGATACAAAAGATTATAAAATGTTATATAAAGTAATTGATACTGTGATAAATGAATGTTTGGGCAAGGGGAAGTTACCGCCTAGGCTAGAGACTCCCTTAGATAATCAAATTGCCTTAGAATTAAAACTTCCTTTGATTAATCAATCCTCTTTGGATAATCAACCCCTTTATGAACCCCTCTCAGATAGTACACCCCCCTTAGATAACCCACCTTTTTTAAATCACATTTTCAAATTTTTATCTAAACAACAACTTTACAAAGTTTTACAACAAAATTCAAAATTTAAAAATTGTAAAACAAATAATTTAATTCTTAATTATTTAATCGAATCTAAACAATTTGGATCTAAGGACGTAATGAAAGAAGTAGAGAAGAGGGTAGAGAAGGAATTTGAAGGGGTAGATAATATTTATAGGAGATTAATATCTTATGATATTTATAAAAATTAAAATAAAAGTATTTATTTAACAAATTTTAATAAGCACATACAATAATACTAAAATACCATTAACCTCTATTAATCTACCCTATAAGCCTCTATTATTCCTTACCCATCAGCTTATTCTACCATCAATCTCTATTTATAACCTATCAATTCACATATATTTAGGATTCAAAACTCCTACATTCATAAAACCCAAAAATACAAAATAACACAAAATTAATATTCCTATTCCACTAAATACAAAATATATTTGCTTTCCTCTATTCATAATCCCACAACAATACGGATACATAGCATAGAATGGAAATCCAAAAAATAAAAATTTAGTAGTCCACCATAATAATCTACCAATATCTCTAATTAAAACTAACCAAACTAATCCTGTTACTAAAATAAATACAATTATAAATTCAATTAAAGATGATGCTTTTTTTAAAAATACAAAAATACTAATTAAAGATTTGTTAAGGATTGTTAATTGTAATACAAAACCTAATAAAGAAATAATTAAACAAGATAAAAATATAGTATAAGATAATAGATTTTGATTAGATATTAATAAATTAAGGGCTTCTGATATATTAAAATCTAAAATCCAATCTCCAAAGTAAATTAATAAAAATAAAAATGTAAAAATTGAGATTACACTTATTAAAGTAATTGATAAAGTGGAGGATCTCCCTTTTTTAAATACGGAAACAGTCATAGAATGGGATTCACAAGCAAAACATAAAAAAGAAAAACAAAGGAATAGATTTGTAGATAAATTAAAATCTTGATTAAAATTTTGATTAGGAGTGATATTTGTATTAGGGATATTAGAATAAATCATAATACAAATTAAAAATAAGATTCCTGCTATTAAAATTGCAATATTAGATCCAAATAAAACCATAGGAACATTCCTAGAAATATAAACAAGGAATATTAAAAAAATTGCAATTAAAATTAAAAAAATAATCTTCGTAGAACCAAAAGGATAATCATCTATTCTAAAATTAGGATAAAGAGAATAAATACTTTCTAAAAACATATCTATTAAAAAAATACAAGTTAAAAATTTTAAAATTAATAAATAAATATCAACAATTACTGATAACGGAAATAAATTATAAGAAATAGAAGTAAAAGTAGATATTTTAGAATCATCTCTATTAGTTAAATCAGAAATAACCAAAAAACTTAAAATGAAATGAATAGAAGCCAAAAAACAACCAATTAATAAATAAAATTTAGGGATTTTCCTAATTAAATGAGATAAAGATAAAAAAGATACGATTATAGGAGCAAAAGAAATTAAACGGATACAACCATAAAGGAATTCTTCAGGGGGTTCTTCATCTTTAGTAGGAATGAAATCGTATTGAGTATCACCTTTATCTTTATCTTCATAGAATGTGGCATCCATGTTATTGGGTGATTTATTGGGTGGTGCATTATTAGGTGGTGGTGGTTTGGGACTTGCATTAGGTGGTGCCACTGTAGGACTTACGTTAGGGGGTGCCACTGTAGGACCGGCTTTTGGTGGTGGTTCTACTGTAGGAGTGGCTTTTGGTGGTTCTCCTTTAGGTATGTCAGTCCCTCCCTTTGGTTCACCCTTAGCCTTACTTTCTACATTTCCATCCTCCTGAGCTCCACCCTTCTTACTCTCTACGTTCTCTCCTCCTTTACTCTCTACATCACCTCTCTTACCCTCTACATTCCCATCCCCCTTCTTATCACCCCCATCCTTACCCTTATCCCCTACATCCCCCTCGGGTTCATATTTCACATCTTCATTATTTTTTTTATTTTTTCTTATAGATTCCTCGTCACCCCAGAACATTCTTACGTTTATTTTTCTCATTTTTTTTTAATATTTTATTCAAAACGTGTCATTAATTCGTATCATTTTTTGTTTCATAAAATTTTAAAAATATTTACTCTTACCCCCCTTATAAATGAGAAACTTTGTTATTTCTTCTGGTTATATTTCTTTTAAATTTAAAAATGGTATTATTATAGCTTGTGATACTCAAGGATCTTATGGTTCTCTTGCTAAATACAATGATATTAGAAGATTAATAAAATTAGGATCAAATACACTTTGTTGTTTTTCAGGAGAAGTAAGTGATACACAATCTCTTATTAATCGTTTAAAAATGATAATTGAAGAAGATAATCAAGAAATTACTCCTAGTGGGTTTCATAGGATTACTCAAAGGATTTTATATACAGCAAGAAGTAAAATGGAGCCTTATAATACAAATGTAGTAATAGGAGGAATAGATAATAAGGATTTTATTTTAAGTAATGTTAATCATTTAGGTAATTCTTATTCTTCTAATTCAATTAGTTCAGGATTAGGGAATTTTATAGCTTTACCTTTTTTAAGGAGTGTCTCTTTAGAAAATTTAGAAAGAGAAGATGCCATTAAAATTGCGGAAGAATCTTTAAGAATAATGTGTTATCGTAGTACAAGGAATTCTAATAGGATACAAGTAGGGATAGTAGATGAAAATGGTGTAAATATTAGTAACCCGTACTTATTAGAAACTAAATGGGAACATGGAATACAATTAGGAGAAGAAATAATTCAATAAAAAATATTAGTGTTTGTTATTATGTAATTGCCTTAGTGTCCTTAGGTACCTTAGTCCTATTTACCATATACCCCCACTCCACACATACCCCTTTTTAACCCTACCCCCTATCCCCACTCCACCCTATACACATACCCCCCATCCTTACACATAACCCCATAACCTACCCTACTACCACCCCCATATCTCCTCCCACTTTCACATCACATCTACTTCCCTTATACTAAACTTCTTAGGTCTTCCTGGTCCTTTCCTTATTTGTACTTTATCTGAATGTAATTTAAGACTTATATTAAGTACTGGTATTATTTCTACTAATTTATTATATTGTTCTTTAGAATAAACTGTACTTACATAATTATAAGGATCTCCTTTCTCTTCTTTAATTTTAATACAAGCATGTACACAAGGTATCATTAATTCTTGAAATTTACCACAATCACAAATTTGATTAATTAAATCTATTTTAACAAAAGGCATATTATTTATGTTATTAATATTACCATAATTCCTTTCTATTCTTGTTATTACATTATTTCCAAATAAACTTTTTGTATCTGTTATTGTAAACCTTTTCCTATTTTTAAGATTATCATTTGATAATTTATGAATTGCATTTATACAATCAAAATAATTTAAAGAATAAACTGAATACATTATAAAATCTACATCACATTCTGGTAAATTATTAATATTTAAAATTTCTTTATCTAATTTTTGCTTTAAATATCTTTTTGGGTTAACATTCTCTAATTGTTTAATAATTTCATTTCCAAAATTGCAATTATTCCAAATATTTTCTATATTCTCTTTATTATTATCTAAAGAATAAATATAATTACAAATATCTCTAGTTTTAATAAAGAAATCTACTTTACATTCTTCTAAAATCTCAATTAAAATATCATCGTACTCAACCATAAAAAAAATTTTAGGATGTGATCTAATAAAAAATTTAAAAGCTAAAATATCATCAATATCTTCTGAAATTAAACAGGAATAAACAACGGGTTCAAAAAGGGGATCGTAAAGGAGACCATAAATAACAATACCATTTTTTCTTTTATAAAATTTGATTTCACAAACGGGAAATAGAACTTTAGAATATTCTGGAACATAATAAAAAAATAATTTTCCGTAAAAATGAACTGAAATTTTATCAGAATTTATATCAACAAATTCCTTGGCGTATTCGGCAATGATTTCATTTAGATCATGAAATTTTTTGAAATCTGAATCATCCCATTTTAAAATTTCGGAATCTTCAAAAAAATTTGATTTAAATTTATTATCATCAAAAGGTCTGTACCTATCTCTCTTTAAATTAATATTGTGGTTATTGTTATTATCTTTATGATCTAACTTAATATTATCATTATGGTTGCTATTATCTTCCTTATCTTTATGATCCCCCTTCTCTAGCTTAAGATTATCAACATCACAGTGCTCCACTTTCCTCCTTTTTATTTCTTCTTCATACGATCTCTTTTGATCCCCATTCTCTTTATCTTCATCATAATCACTTTCTTTCTTTCTCATTGCATTCCAAACTGAATTATAACTTACTTTTATTCCTCTATTATGTAAAATTGATACAATATCTCCTATCCTGACTTCTGCATCTCCTATTGTTCTATAAATTTCATTTTTAATAAAATCATCTGTAGATCCAAAATCCGTAACTGACGTAGGACATTTATGAATTAATTTCATTTTCTTAACAATAAACTTATTATCTTTCTTTCTGTAATTCGAAGTAATAAAACAATCACAACCAAACTTCTCTTTTCCTTGACAAAATAAAGAAATTGATTTTGGTGTCTCTTGTAAATCGTATTTTATGTTATTTTGATCTGCAAAATCCTTCATTGCTTTGATAATTTCATCTTTAGAATCGAAAATGTCATTAACTGAAAGATTCATGAGGGGGTGGGGAAAATTAAAAAAAAATATGATTTGTGGAATTTACTCCTTTAAGAAAAAAAGTAGAGAGAAGGGGTAGAAGTGGGGGGTGATAAAGGAGGGAAGGGAATAGGACTTTAATTGATATTTTATTAATAAATTGACCGTTATAAAGCTTATCTTATGAATAAATCTTGTTTTATTAATAACGGTTTTTTAATGAAAAAAAATACGGCTGAGTTAATATTTTTTGATATGAAATAAGTAAACCAGTATTTTGCGGTCATTTAAACTCAATAATTGAGAAGATAAAGCTTTATTATTACGTTGTGTTGATACCACTCTACTTTTCTTTAGATGACAGAGTTAAGATATATTAATGTGTACTTTTAAGGAATTAAGATCTGGTTAATGTTTTTAGAAAGAGAATATAAGTTAGAAGTTAAAATTTACATAGCCCTCACAACATTAAACACTTCTTTTTATTTTTTTAAATTAAATTTTTTATTTCTTTTAAACCTTATTCTCACTCTCCTTTCATTGTTTTAGAATATCCTTCGTAATCACATTATAAAGAATATAACATCCTACACTAATACTAAATACCATTACTAGTAAAGCAAATAAAGAAGTGGCTTGTTTCTTTTTAGAATATAAAAAGTAAAAGACACATGGGAAAAATAAAGATAAAGCATTAATAAGTACTGCTCCCATAATTCCAAGAATAATATCTAAAGATAAATTAGGATATAAATTAATTAAAAAAAATGATCCACAGAAAAGTGATACACTAGTAATTCTTATTCTTTCAGCATTCCTTTCATTAGCTATTAATTTAACTATGGTTCCAACTGCAGGGTTGACTTGTAATGGGAATGATCCCATTAAGACAATAAGAGCTCCAACAATAGCAATTTTTGGTAAAATTGTGAGATTTGAGTAATTTTCTTCTAAAAAGACATTCAATTTCGAAGTTTTATTACAAAATAACTTAATAAGATCTTGTTTTATAACCGCATTTCCTAAAACTTTATATCCAAAAAATCCAACTGATGAATAGACTATTCCTCCAATAACAGCACTTGCTAAAGAAATAATTAAAATATTCCTAGTAGTTTTAGATTCCATTTCAGTATAAACTTTTACCATATTAATTTGACAGGCCATTGCTAATATTATCTTTGGTACACCAGAGTAATAATCAGTATTAGAAGCTTTCAAATCACCATCTCTTACTTTATCTCCAATAAAAAAATTAAAAAAGATCATTAAACACAGTAAATAAAAAACGGAACCAACACCAGCATAAGAAGTAAACCATAAACTACTTAAATCTTTTTTTAAAGATAATAAATATAAAACTATTCCTATACCAACCATAAACATCAATTTATATTTTTTATATTGACTATCTTCTTTATCCGTAATTCCAGAAACAAAAAGGACAGCCAAATCTACCATGTAATTAAAAAAAGCCAAACCAGTCATAAATTGAGCACAAACAATACTAAGATCTACTGATAATCCTAAAAAATATCCTTTTTCATAACCAATAGAAGAATAAGTGATATTATTCATATCTTTTTGTTTAGAAGCAGCAAAACTAACAGCGTAAAGAGTAAAAAAAGTCAACAAAGTCATAATAATCATAAGAATACCAGCACTAGCATACCCGATGCTTTCAAAAGCAGAAGGAGTAAAATTAATACCTGCCCCCATCATAGAAGTAACAATAGTAATCGTGGCTGATACCGTACTTAATTTACTCGCTGACATTAAAATGGGGGTTAAAAAAGAAAAAAAAATTAATGTTTGGAATATCAAAAAAAAAGTGTCAAGAAAAAAAGGAGATAAAAAAAATATTTTTTAATTAAAAACTTTAAATAATTCGAAATTACTGGTTTTGATTTAAATTAAAAATTGGATCAATTTACAAAAAAAAAGGAGTCAAGATGGAACGTTCTGATGGAAAATTAAAGATCTGTCAGAAATAAAAAAAAGTTATCAAAAGTAATTTATCAGAGAATATTCAATAAATTAAAAATTAAAGGAACTGTTCTTTGTTGTGTTTCTTACAAAACGTCAATCAGTTGATTGAAATGATTGATTTTGAAATCAAAAAAAAAGTGATAGGAGAGATGATTAAAAAAAAGAGACAAGGGACAAATTAATCGGTTTTAAAAGTGTTTGATAAAATATTTCAGTTTTTTTTTAACAGGACCTTACGGAAACACTTTTACATTTAAAATTTCCGTTTAAGTAAGTTATAATATTAAAAACGGGCGTTTGACCTGTGGATACCAGACGTAAACAACCTCTATGTAATTAAAATGATAAATTTTACGCTCCTTTGTCCTATTCCTTAAATTCTAGGCGTAAGATTAAAGAATACCGTTAAAGGAAATTCGATAAGGATGATGTGAATGACATGTTCCAAGTTGTATTCTAGAACATGTCATTTGAAGGAAGTGAGGTGAAAATTAACACATGCAAGATAAAAGTGTGTTTAAAGTTAAAGCTTGCAAATTATTGTATTTTTTAGGTCGTCTTTTTGGGTTACGTCCTTCTGCCTTTGGTCATTTGCCATTTAAACAGCAACAAAAATAATCTCAATATTATTAAAACTAACCACAATTTATTACCCACCGCATTAACAAAAATATTATTTAAAAATCTCAGAAGATTATTGATCTGAAGCACTTGCTTCAGCTCACCCGTTCTTCTTTTGTTTAACTTTCTGGAATCTCCAATCTCAAATGAGTTGGAACTGAAGAAAGTGGGGGTAAAAAATTTTTAAAATTTATAGAAAAAAAAATATGGAAAGGAGAGACTAAAAAAGCGTTTAAAGGTTGTTTATAAATTTTAAAGTAGAACCAAAGAGTTAAATAATAAACATTTACTAATTTATGATATGATTTCATAATTATTCTAACAAGGCTCGACAAGTCATTTCCTTAACAAATTATGAACAACCAATACTAAACAAGTTAATGAACTAGAATCCCACATACACACTTAAGCAGATTACTTTACATAGACTATTTTACATTCATTTTTTTTTTATTTATTTGTTTATAAAGATCGTGTACAATATGTAAACTCCTGCTAAAATACTCAATCCCATTATCATTATGAATACCACACCAAGTAACCCAATTCTCCTACAAGTCGTTAAATAGTAAATTCCAGGAAATAAAAAACATAAAGCATTACTAAAAATAGCTCCTACTATCCCTAACATTAAACTAAGAGAAAGTCTTGGATACAGATTAATTACGTAAATAATTAAACAAAATACAGAAATAACTGAAATTCTAAGTTTTTCTTCATTTTGATTTCCAATTAATTTAACAAAAATTGAAACTGCTGGATTAATTTGTAAAGGAAAACTACCAGTAAGAACTACCATGGAACCTATTACAGCAAAAGATGGTAAATGTTTTATAAAAGAATATTGTGATAAATGTGAATTTAAAATTGAATTTTTGTCACAAAAAATATTTACCATATCTAAACCATTTGCTTTTGCTCCAAACAACTTATAACCTAAAAATCCAATTATAAAATAAGTAACAACTCCTCCTAAAGAACTAAAGAAAGATACTAATAAAATACTTTTTGTATTTTTCTTTTCCATTACATTAAAAACCTGTACCATATTCACTTGACAAGAAAAAACTAATATAAAGAGAGGAAGACCAGTAGAATAATTAGAATTAAAAGCCTCAAAATGTCCATTACTAATTTTATCCTTGAGAAAGCAGTTTAATACAAATAATAAAAAAATTAAATAAAAAACTGAGATAACACAAGCATAATAAGTAAATCTTAATCTTGATAAATCTTTTTGTAATGAGAGAAGATAAAAAATAATCATAATGGCCGTCATAAAGATCAATTTGTAATAGAAAAAATTTTGATCATCATTTTTTATACCAGTAAAAAATAAAACGGCCATTTGTACAATATAATTAAAATATGCTAAAGATATAAGACATAAAGCAAGAAGAATACTAAGATCTACTATTATACCAAGAGGGTATGAGATATTGTATCCAAGTTCAGAGTAGGAAGTTCCTTTACTAGATCCTCTTTTAATAGCCGTAAAAGCTACTGCGTATAAAGTACAAAATGTGAGTAAAGCGATAAAGGACATAATAAAGAGGGCATTTAAGTAACCAACACTTTCAAATGCATTCGGCATGAAATTAATACCTGCACCTAACATTGAGGTGTAGAGAGTAAGAGATGATGAAAAAATAGTTAATTTCGTAGTCATAAATAGGGGGTAAAAATACGGAATTAAAAAAAGTAATTGTAAAAATTATGACATCACAAAAAAGGAAAAAAGTGATAATATGGAAATAAGGGAGATAACAAAAATAGAAAGGGCGGGAGATAAATAAGGGAGGGGAAAATGGTATTTAATTAAAAACAGGCCAATAATCATAAAATAATAATTTGAAGTTAAAAAAGATGATTTCAAAAAATCAAAATAAAATCAAGAGATTCGAATAAATTGACAGTTATCAAAAAAAAATTAAATCATTTAACGCATACAATAAAAGAATCAAAATTGTATTCTTGGTCAATAAAATAAATTTTATCATCTTAACATTTTTATTGGTTGATGTCATTAATTAATTTGTAAATTATAATTAAAATTGTAAAAGAATGGTAAAAGGATCATTAAAAGAATTAATAATGTGTAATATTGTCTTTAGTAATTGTAAAATTATTTTTTTTTGTGTAAGAATAATTTATAATATCGTGAGTATCCATGAACTTTTAAGGATGCTTACCAAAATGAAATGCTTAAGACGACTCTTGAGAATGCACTTTTACTAGCGAGCTCCAAGAAAAAGACTCACCAAGCAAAGGCTTCGGGAACACTCACAGTCAATCCTTTTCTTACCTGTGAGTTATTTACATAAATGTGCAGAATGTCAATCTTTTATAGATACACTTAAATTTCATGTTGCTAAACTCACTTTGCATCTCATTTCTAAGAAACGAAATAACAACGCAAATGGGGGCCTGAAAGTGCTTTTTTTTGTTAAAACTGATCAAAAATTTGTCATTAGGAAAGTTTTATGATCTGATAATTACTTTAATGCTCTAAAAAAACTTTAAAACATCTTAAATTACTTCAACTGTAGTAAATTTTCTTCAATTCTTTTTTTTTATGATGGCATTTAAAGGGTGAACCGGAAAGTGCCGGCCGAAATACACATGTTGTTTAGAAGATAACACTTTATTACTACGCTTTATCGACGCCTATTCGTCCTATTCCTTAGATTCCAGGAGCAAGATTAAAGAATAAGTATCTTGGGAGAATGACATGAATGACATGTTCTTGGAAGCGGCCCAGAACATGCCATTTAAAGGAAAAAAGATAGAAGTTAACGACCACTTTATACTCGTAGGTTAAGATTAAGAATGACAAAACAAGAGGAAATACGTTTTTAATAACAATTATACATTTACTTTTGTTTACCTTCTTTAACTTTATATTAATAAATTTATTAAATTCTTTAAATTTACCGTTATAATGAATTTATATTTTGTAACAACAAATATCAAAAAAAAATTGGAAGTAGAAGCATGTCTTAAACTTCCTATAGACCAGATTTGTATTGATATCGATGAAATCCAAGGGACAAAAGAAGAAATAGCTAAAGATAAATTAAAAAAAGCTTTAATTGGTAATGAAGAAAAAATTATAATTATAGACGATACTGCAATAGAATTAAAAGCTCTTAATGGATTTCCTGGACCATACGGTAAAGATTTTTTAAAAATTGGTTATGATTGTATTGAAAATCTTGTGAGTAAAATAGGAAGGGAAACCATCCTATCAACAGTTTTAGGACTGGGATATTATAAAAATGGCAAACCGTTTCATGAATTATTTGAAGGTTGTATAGAAGGAGAAATTATTAAAAAAGATTTTGATAAAGATAAATGTTGGGAATTTGATGGGGTATTCAGACCACTAGGACAAGAAAAGGTTTATGGGGAAATGAGTTTTGAAGGAAAAAATGCTTTAAGTCATAGAGCGATAGCTTGTAAAAAGTTGAAAGAATATTTAATTAAAAATAAAATGGTTTAAAAATGGTGATGGTTATTTTAATAAAAAACTTGTGAACCATTTTAATTATTGTTACGAGAAGGTATTCTCAATTATACATTAAAAATAGGATTACTGTTCTTCATTTTGTTGCCAGAGGGGGGCTATTTCCGTTTTGACAAGTTCAGTACCAAAGCATAGTGTTAATAATACTTTTATAATTATCTTCTTTTTTCAAATGCATCATCTCTCAAATTTCAAACGAAGAGGGAAATTAATATCCATAATAGGATGACATATACTTAATAGTATTCCAGAACATTACGTTTAGAATTCTATTAAACAAAATGAGTTTTTTAAAAGTATTTCTAAATTATTTTTTTTCTTTTAATATTTACTACTTTAAAATTTTTGATGGGCCGATTATTTTTTTTATATTAAAAAAATTTATAATAACCGCTATGGAAATTTATTTTGTAACGTCAAACAAAAAAAAAGTTGATGAAATGAGCTACTATTTAGAAACAGATCTAAAACAATTGAATATTGAAATAGAAGAAATCCAAGGAAGTGAAGAAGAGATTGCTATCGATAAACTACTCAAAGCGTGTAAATTGAATGAAAATAAATTTACAATTATAGATGATTGTAGTTTAGATATTAAAGGACTTAGTGGATTTCCTGGTCCATACTTTAAAGATTTTATTAGTCTCGGTCTTGATGCTTTGGATAAAATTGTTAATTTTGTAGGAAGAAGATCCATAGCCAAATGTATTATTGGTTTTGGAATTTATAAAAATGGTAAATTTAATTATAAATTATTTTATGGTCCAATACCAGGGAATATTAAACAATTTACTGGAGAAGAAAAGCATTTTGATGATTTATTTGTTCCGGATAGTATTGGTAGACCGTATTCTGATTTAAGTTTAGAAGAATCAAAATTACATAATCATCGGGGTGTAGCTGCTCAAGGATTAAGAGAATACTTGAATAATTCAGAGTTTAATTTAGAAATAAACAGGTAATTTAATAAAAATTATTTAGTATTATTATAGTTAGCATTATCTTTGTATCACATCTGTTTAAGAAATGTTTAATGAATATATTTGATAGCCTAGTTAGAATTAAAGATTATTACATTTATAATAAAACTTAATATTTTTTATTCAAATATCAATTTTTTCAATTTTTAACTTTTCTAACTCTTCATTTACTTGTTTTATTGTTTCAGATGGTCCTTTTGCTGTTATTCCTATCACACTCTCATCACTAAATATTTCATAATCATTACCACCTGGTTGAGTCATATCCCCAAAAAAGACAATGGTTGGTAGATTCTCTTCTTTAATATGTCTTAAACAATATCTCTTATCCCAACCTTTTGGAAAACAATCAATTGATATTTGACCTCCTATTACAAAAGCCATGTCATGTTGAGCAAATTCCTTAGTCATAGCATCCACCATTTTTTGCCTTACTTTATGAATTTTATCATATTCAAAAAACTCTTTTCTTTCTTCTGTTGAACAACTCCTTCCTACTGGACAAATATTTATCATAGAATTCCTGTACTCAATAAAAGTCCCTCTTTTCTTAGGAATATCAATCTTACTCATGTACTCCAAACAAAAATTAGCAAATTTTTTATAAAGATCTTCTCCAAGATAATCAATAATTTTTTCTTGTTTTACTAATTTGCCTTCTTTATAAAAACTTAAGCCATTTTCAGGAAAACAATAATCAAAAAGATCCAAACAGTTTTCTCCTATTTGTTCCACTTGTTTTCCTAAATCAGAACCACCTACAAAAGCAACTTTTACTCTTTTTCTGAGTTCTTCAAGCATTTTAATGATTGTCTTATCTGCAGTACATCTAGATGGAGTTAGAGTTCCATCTACATCAAAAAGGAAAATTGTATTATTTCTGTTGTATTCGGACATTGTTATTAGATCATATTTACTTAAATATTTAAATAAATGTTTATTTGTTTATAAATGACCAATCAAAAAAATCAACAAAATCAACAAAGGTACAAATGAGATTATAAAAAGAGGAACAAGATAAAAATGTGAAACAAATAAGATTAACAAAAATTAGATTTGTGATCCTTTTTTAAATAGATTTTTTTTAAAATAAATTTTATTTAATTTTACTTATACATATCAGATAAAGAATCAGTTGAAATACATCTTAATATTTCACTTGGATCTGAATTTTCAATAAAAATAGAATAAATCGTCCTAAACAATGGAAAATCTTTAGTTCTATTTTTATATTCTAAAAAATTAAAAATATCTTCTGCTGTACCTGTTCCTTGAATCTTTTGACCTCCCATACTTTTCTCAAAATCTTCTAATGAAGTATCTTCTTTACCTTTCATAATTCCGTATTTGTAATTCCTACCTTCAAGACAAGAAACTACTAAATCAGCAATCCCACAACTTTGGAAAATTGTTTCATCTTTTGATTCTGCGTAAAAATATTTTAAAAATTTTCTTATCTCCATTAAACCATTTCTCATAATAGCAACTTTAGTATTCCCAGTATAACCAAGACCTTCAACTAATCCACAACCTAAAGCTACTATATTCTTTAAAGATCCAACCAATTCTACACCAGGAATATCTTTAACACAAGTTACTCTGTAATTATAAGAATTTAAAAGAAGATAAGAAAGTTCTTTAGATTCTTCATCTTCATAACCAAGAGTTCCTTCACAAACTGAACCTTTAGCAACTTCTGTTGCAATATTAGCTCCCATTAATACACAAACTTTACATTTAAAAGTATTTTTAAGATAAGTACTTATTAAAGTTATAGATTTATCTGGATTATCAATAAAACCTTTTACAACACTTATTAAAATACAATTTCTCTTAATAATTCCTTTGAAATCCTCTATTTTCTTTATAAATTGATGAGGCATTGCTACAATAATGATATCAAGATCAGCACAAATTGAGATTTCAGAAGTACAAAATAGATTTTCAGGGAGTCGGATACCACTAAGATACTTTTTATTAACATGTTCAAGATTAATAATAGTAGAAAGGAGTTCATTACTATGATATTCCTCAATACCCCACAATGTTACTTTTTCTTCAAAATACTTTGCTACATTAGGTCTTTTTACATTATTAGCTACTAATAAACCAAGAGTTGTTCCCCAATTTCCTGTTCCTATGACACCAACCTTCAATTTCATAATTTTTTTACGGTTTGAAATTTAAAGAAAATATTTGAAACAGACGTATAATGATCGAGATAAATTTTGATAGGTGTCTGTAAATAAAGGTAATATAAAATATAATGAGGGTTTAAATAGACTAAAACTGAGTGTTTTAAAAAAATATTTACGACATTAAAACACAATTGTGGACGTCCGTGTAGTACAGCTCCGTGTAAGTAGACTACACGTTCCACCAGCGTGTCCAATTACCCATATTAGACACGGCTATAACCTATAACGGGGCCATGACGTCATGGTAAGACATGCATAGCGATCCCTCTCGGTGGTAATGAAGGAACGTCAAGTTACCCAGGAATCAGTCTACAAGGACGTAGACATTGACACAATAAATTTTGCTTAAACATTTTTAAAATAAATAACGGCTTTAATAAGATAAGCACAACCTTATTATTGCAATTGATTAATTAAATCCTGTGTATTATTTTCTAAATTCTTCAATGTTTCAATAATGAGATCTTTGACAGCACAACTCCCATCTGCACATACTTTCATTAACATATGATTATCCATAGGATGTTCAACTTTATAAGTACTAAATTTACATCTATTATCTCGAGATATTTCATCAGTTAAACTACTTCCTAATGTATGTGTCTCTCCATCTACTCTGATTTCAATTGTATTTGGAATATTTTTATCATAAACCATTTTGATAAATTTGTTTGACATTGAGGGATAAAAAATAAAAAAATTTATCCTCTTTCAAATTTATTTTTATCTTTACATTCATTTTTACTATGAAAAATACAACAAATTTTACTTTTTTTCTTTTGTAAATGTTCATTATCAACTGTATCTGAAGTAAATGACACTTTCTTCTTTCTATTTACCAATTTTAAAACAAGTTTTTTTACTTTCGTTTTTGTTTGAGTCAGTGTCATGGCTTCCAAAAAAAAATATTTTAAAAATATATTTTTTTAAAGATAACCGTTTTATTTTAATAATTCAATTGGTGGCGTCTTTATTTTTATAACTACAAAATATCCTGCTTGATCTCCTTTTTTAAATTTAAGTGGTTCACAAGTATTATTATAAACAATAAAATACATTGGTCCTCTATAATCACTATCTCCTACTCCTGCTACAGATCTAAACATACTTCCACAAACATTAATAAAATGTGTATTTGGTACTTTAATTCTTATTCCCATTGGGACTAATCCTCCTGAATTTGGTGGTATTTCACTATTTTTAGATACAAAACATTTATAAATTCCATTTTCATAAACAGGTTTTTTGCCTCCTTCTAAAACTTCAATCAAAATTTTCATGGATCAATAAAAATTAAATCTTTAAATAATAAAATAATTTTGATATTTATTTGAAATATATTTTAAAATCAACCAATTGACATTTGATATTCAAAATAATGATTTTATTGATGACCCAATTAATCATTTTAAAAATTTGATAGGTATGATTTTCATTAATTGCCAATAGATTTTTCTTAAATTCGATGATGGAAATGATTGGATTTAAAACTTATATAAAGTAAAAACACAAACACCCTCAATGAACTCTGAAAACTATGAAAAAGAATACAAATCATCTGTAGAAAATAATTTAGAATATTGGAAAGGAAAAGGTGAGGCACTTATATCTTGGGATAAATCTTTTGAAAATGTTTATAATGGAGATTTCAGTAATTCAAAATGGTATGAAGGAGGAGAACTGAATGCATGTTATAATTGTATTGATAGACATTATAATTTAAATCCAAATAAAGTGGCTATGATTTATACAGATAACAACAATAATTGCACGAAATTTACATTTGCTGAATCTTTAAAATACATTTCAAAAATATCAACACTTCTTAAAGAAAAAGGACTTAAAAAAGGTGATTGTGTGGCTATTTACATGTCGATGTCACCCGAAGCCGTTTTTGCTACTCTTGCTTGTGCTAGACTTGGTTTAATTCATAATTGTATTTTTGGCGGATTTAGTCCAGATAGTATTTTACTTAGAATCGAGGACTCTAATGCTAAATTTCTAATTACGTCTTATGAAGTAGAGAGAGCCACTTCTAAAATTTCATTTTGGGATAATGTTAAAGTGGTAGTAGATAAAAAACCAATGGATATTTTAGTATTTGATATTGAAACTAAAGGAAATAATTTAGATAAGAAACCAGAATCTCTTGGTTTAAGTACTACTTATTGGTCTGATTTAGTAAACAATACAATTGATTTTATTGGTCATGTACCAGTTAAATCAGAAGATATTCTTTTTTACTTGTACACGAGTGGAAGTACAGGAAAACCAAAAGGAATGGTTCATACTACTGCTGGATATTTGGTGTATGCTGCTCTAACTACAAAAGTTTGTTTTGATCTAAAAAATGAAGATGTTTTTGCTTGCACTGCTGATATTGGTTGGATTACTGGTCATACTTATTCTATCTATGGACCTTTACTAAATGGTGTTACAACTGTAATTTTTGGTGGTACACCAGTACATCCTGATTACTACAGGTTATTTAATCTTGTACAATCTTTAGGAATTACTCAATTATATACAGCTCCTACAGTTGTTAGAACTTTACGTAAATATTTTTTAACAAATGAATTTAAAGGCACTTATAATTTAAACTCTTTAAGATTACTTGGTTCTGTTGGTGAACCTATTAATAAAGATGCATATAAATGGTTTACTGAATCTTTTAATAATTTACATATTGTTGATTCTTATTGGCAGACTGAAACAGGTGGAATTATGATAGCTCCTATTCCTTATGCTATTTTAGGACAACCGGAATGTGCATCTCTACCTTTCTTTGGTGTATCTCCTGTAATAGTAAAACCAGAAAGTACTTCTAAATCAATTATAGAAGCATCTCCGTATGAATTGGGTCATGTGTGTTTTAGAGGATCTTGGCCTGGTATAGCTAGAACTATTTTAAATGATGATAAAAGATACAAATCATCATATTTTAATTATGATAATCTTTATTTTACAGGTGATGAAGGTTATGTTGATGAAAATAATTTATTTTGGATTAGAGGAAGAGCTGATGATGTCATTAATGTATCTGGTCATAGAATAAGTACTGCTGAAATAGAAAGTGCTGCTTGTACTGATCCAAATGTTGCTGAAGCCGCTGTGGTAGCTATTGATGATGAGATCACAGGTCAAGGATTGTGTTTTTTTATAGCTGTAAAGCAAAATATCCCAGAAGAAGAAGCTAGTAAGTCACTAAGAAATACACTTAGAAACAAAATTGGTAAACTTGTTAATCCGAAGAAAATTGTAGTTGTTAAAGGTTTACCGAAAACATCAACTGGAAAAATTATGAGAAGAGTATTACGTGATATTTTATTAGGAACAGTCCCTGAAGATTTATCTACATGTACTAACATTGAGAGTATTGAAGCCATTAGAAATGCATCTTTTGGACAAACTAAATGATATTAAAAGTTTTTGATATGCAATTATAAAAATGTGTTTAGTAATATTAACTGATCGTTTAACAATAAAGATTTATCTACATGTACTAACATTGAAAGTATTGAAGCCATTAGAAATGCATCTTTTGGACAAACCAAATGATATTAAAAGTTTTTGATTTGCAATTATAAAAATGTATTTAGTAATATTAACTGATCGTTTAACAATAAAATTTATATAAACAATATCATCTACTCAAAAGATCTAAGTAGAATAGTATCTTGTATTCTTTCGTAAATAATACTTTAAATAAATCGTAAGGCAAAAACATTCTGTAATCATCGTTTTATGATATCACTTTCACAATTAGATATATAATCCCGCGTTCGTAACAATTTTGAGAATGTGCTTTATTAGACATTACTTTAAGTTTTCTCCAAAAGGTGCCCACTCCTCAATCTTGATAGTAATCTAAAGAATCAAAATAAAGCATTGTCCTTGGCACATACCGTGTTATAAAAATCAATTTACTGTTTAAATCTTTCATATTAACCATACTATTCAAAAACTATTTAATTTTCCATTTCTTGCTTTATTTTCTCAAGAATCTCTATAAGATTTTCTGGATCCATTCCTGCATCTAATATTTTGTACATTGTGTTTAAAGTTGCTTCATCCACATCAAGATTTAATTCATTTACTAATTCAATTAAAAGTTTTGAGTTGCTCATTTTTTAAAAGGGATAAAAGTTTGTAAAAATATTTTATTAAACAATTTTAAAAAAAACGTTATTTATCACTTATTCTGTCTGCTAATTTCACCTAGTCTCTCAATATGTTCATTACTAGGTAAATGCTTAACATTTGTTATTTCTCTTATCCCAAAACTGTAATCAAAATCCTTTTCTACAACAAAAGAAATATCATCTGTGTCTATAATTTCTTTACCTTTATGTTTACACAATGTAGAACTTCTTGATATAATATCTAAAAGAAATTTTTCGCATAAGAGTTGAGTACTTTTAATTACGTCGTTATCTACTTTGGTTTTGGACAATTTTGAGAATTTTTTCGGGCAAAGAAAATGGTGTTCGATGTTCATTATTAAAAAGGGGGTAAATTGAAAAAAAAATGAAATAACAATTTATTAGATGATCAAAAAGGGCGTTTGGACGGTTTTGGGTTATTATGAATTGTGCTTTATCTGCGACCTTTGGTTCAATCACATTAAACATGAATAAAAATTTAATGCTTTAAAATTACTCAAATTGATATTGATGAAGGCTTATGGTTGTTTTATTTTATTTTAACACATATGCTTCTTTTATCTTGTCGTAAATTTAAGAAATTTATTCTCGTCATGAAGTAGCATGGGTTAAAAAATGTATATTTTTTTAACCAGAAGTAAATATTAGAGAAAGACAGGACTAGCCACGAGGATGGCTACGACAATTATAACAGCATTCCCATAAAAAAGGCTATCATTTTCTACTTTTATTTTTTCATAATCGCTGTATCTTTGTTTTAATTCAAAAATCAGTTCTTCGTAAAAAGGAAAATTACTTACTTCATTTATTATCTGATCGTAAAAAACGTTAAAATCACTAAAATTCATGTTGTAAAACGGCATTTTAAGACAAAATGGTTTTATAAGGCTTTAAAAGATCATGCTTGTAGTTACTTGAAGCGATTGCTTTTATTTTGTATTATTTCTTTAAAATATATACTTTTTTGACATATGACAAAAATAGAACAAGGCGCCCTTATATGAATACTACGTATAATCCAACTTACAGCTTTACCATTAAAGATGCTGAGACATTTTTAGAAACGCAAGAATTTCACACTATACTGATATATGGAGGTTTTTTTGGTTTAACTTTGTCCTATTACCTCATGTTTTACTTATTTGGTAAATTTAAAACTATGAATTACATTTTGAAGATATTAATGAATTACATGAGATCTATTTTAGCAGGGTTTATTGTTAGTATGAGTGCCCTAGTTCGGTATATTAAACTTCCTGTCTTTGAGGTGCGGACAGGATTGGTATATTTAATGTTGTACATTTATCCTATTGTACAATTTATACTTTTACTAGCATTTTTGGCTACATTTATTGCAATTTATCAACATTTTAAAAAATCTGATTTAAGAGGTAACGTTGATCTTCCTTTAATTAATATGATCGCGGGAGAAAAAGATGAAAATTCGGCTTTAATTGAAAATAACGAAAATTCATTAAGTTGCTATAGAAAGATGAAATCGTGCTTTGATAAGGTTAAAATCGGTAGGATATCATGGTTTAAAAAGTTTAATGATTTATATTCACCTATTTTGATTTTAGGAACAATTCTACTAAATGCATTCTACTCTGGACTCGGATTCAGTTCTCTTGAAAACATAAAGGTCTTTGAAAAAATCTTGATTATCCACAAAATTTATGAGGTATACAGGATAAATCACGCCTTCAATAAATTAAAAGCCAAGTGGTATTTTGTGTTGATTTACATGATCTTATTTTCCATTCTCACTCCTATTGGAATCTTCATCAAAGATTATTCGATAATACATAATATTTATATGCATAATGTACCGATAAAAACATTTTGTGATAAAATTTCTTATAGAAGTCTTCTTATAACAGCAATCATTGAAAATCTAGTACCATTTCCTGCAAGTATTCTGGAAATAGTACTTAATTTTCTCTCATTTTTAACTATCTCTTTGATATCCGGTTTTTTGATCCTAACAAATCATTCTTAAATTAAATTTTAAACAATAAATTTTTAATCAATTTTTAAATCGAGTAGATTTTTTAACGAGATCTACAAATTTTAAAAAAACTGCGGATTTAA
>DWJA01000004.1:0-24154 GCA_018248675.1 Gesta gesta | reverse complement strand
ACAAAAAACAACATTACAAATTATTAAATACAATATATTGACCATGCAGGATAAAATTATTGACTATTTATATTTTTGAAAAAGTAATTTAAAAAAATGATTGATTTTTGTTAAATAAAATTGAACCATTGCAACACAAAACTTAATTGAAATGCTATAAAATATTGAGGGAAAAAATAAAATATCTTAAACGATCATTTAATAATTAGGTTTAATATATCAGCAAATCCAAAACCTTTCAATAATCAAAAAAAAAAGATTAAAAAAATATTTTAAAACAAATCCTATAAAAAAGTTTTATTTTTCCTAAAAATTAAGGTCGTGCGCATTATTTTCATTAAAGTTAATGATGCATCAATTTGATTTTGTGATTTTACGAGTTGTATCAAATAATATAAGAAAAAGTAAAATCTTTATTGGGTCTATGTATTTATTCAAATTGAGGCGTTTTTTTCTGTTTTTCTTGCAAGCTAATAATTTTAAACTTTTTGTGATCAAAAAACGTTTATAAAATCCAAATAAATAGAACTTTTGAAACTTCTTTGTCAAGTGACAGAGTAGTTGGCGTCGGACTTGGTGCTCTTACGACTCCTAGTTCTAGGCATTTCTGGTTGTTGGAGTTTTGGAGGGATATTTTCCCTTCAAAACCTATATAAACAAACGGGGAAGAACCCTGATCGACGAATGTCCCGAGCAACAAATAAAAGGTTACACATAAGTCTTTTACAAAGTGATGCTTCGGCATCGCTTTACATTCTTTATTGTCAATATTTAAACTTATAATTACACATTAGCTATTAAATTATAACTATTCCCATGCCACGTCTCGATTTGACGCATAACGAAAACGAAACAAAAATGAAACTATAAGGAGGTTTAATGTACCATGGACATATAAAATAGTCTTAAACTTTTCGAAATTAACATGATTAAAGTTTAAAATAAGATAAAAGCCAAAAAATTTGAAATCACTTGACTTTTAATATTTAATTAAATATCAAATTAACTTAAATTGTTTTCCTAAATCTTGTTTTCTTTAATTGTTTTTTTGTTTTTTTCTCAGTACAGCACGTTTAGTATGATCAGATGCAAGACTTAAATGATGGAAATAATTATAAAAACATAAGTTGGTGAGGTTTTCAAGAGCCAATGATGTTATCTTTTCTCCTATAAACTGTACTTTTTTTGGATCCATTAATGATGTTTTAATCTCATTTTTTAGAGAATAAAAATTATCGCCAGTGATGTTTAACTTCTTATAAAACCCATTTCTATAATACTCGCAAGTTAAGCCTACTAAAATTTTATAATTATCATCATCACTTGTTGATCCTTCTTTTAGATTAAAACGAATTTTTTCCTGATCTTTTGTTACAAGGCAAAGTTCATGATTTCTAACTGCATTCAGCACTATCGTTTCAAATTTGGCATGAATACTTCTAAACTCTTTATTCATGAATTTATTATAAGTTTTTGTTATATAACAAACATCACCTTTTAAATTAAATGATCTTGCAATATTATGAATTATTTTTCTTAAATTCTCGTTTTCTTTATATTCAATTAAAAGAAAAAACTTTGAGAACAGATCATATATTATTAATTGTTCTTTCAAATAGGTCGAAAGAGTTTGTTCAAAATCAAGTTTTTCTAGAACACCATTATCAATATGCAAGAATAAATCAGAGAGATCACGCAATACGCAGAAAAAAGACGCAGATTTAGGTGTTTCCTGTGGTGAAATTTTTTTTTCTTCAGAAAGCTTGATTCTTTTTGGAGCAGTTGTCATTTTACATCCTGTAATTAATAAAAGAAGCCGTAGAATTTTTTTATTCATTGTTGGGGCAAAAATATATTAAATTTTTACGAATTGATCAGAAAACAATTATAAAAAAAATATTAATTCGTTTTTTTAAATATATAAAACAAAACTATAAAATTTTCATGTGTGAACAAACTGATTAATTGATTGTAGGATTTCGATAAAAGATTATTAACGAAAGTAATGCAAATTTTATTTATACAAAAAATTTGCTGGCAATGTTTAGTTTTATATTATTTTTTTACGACTAAAATGATAATTTGACCAATTTATTTTAAATCTTTTAGAAGAAGTTCTTTTTTATAGTTATCATGATTCGACACAATCAAAAATGATCTTAGATAAAGTAAAATATATCGTGAAAAACTTTTTTTTTCTAAATTATTTTAAATTACTTGTAATTGTGCATTTTTTTTAAAAATTATAAGATTATCACAACGATCTTTAATTTATCAATAACTAAATTTTACCATTTATTCTGTATTTTTTTAAATCCTTATGCCTATTATTATTCAAAGAGACGATATAATTGTGAAGACAGCTTTTAATTTTATCGATGACAGCTATGTGAGACTAATAAGAGCTGGTGTAATTACTTTACAAGACTATGATTTATTTATTTCTTGTCTAAAGATTATGAAAAGTTTGTTTACGAATATACTGCAAGAAATTATTATTTTTAATCAAGAACGTACCATTGATATAGACTTTTATGGCAGACTGTTTGAAACAGATGATGGATATTTACGTGTGACTCATATAATCAATGATGATCCATTTTCATCTCTTTTTATGTTAGTTAAACGTTATTTGAACGATGTTAGTCAATTGAATGAAATGTATGCTGAGGCCTCTGAAAAAGCACTTGAGCTTGAAGAAGGTTCTATTTGTAGATCTATTTTGTATAACTTAAGATTGTTTTACTATGAAACTGAAAATTTGATCTGTAAAGGATATACAGTCAAAATACACGGCAATGAAAAAAGAATGGAAGTCGACGAGAGGACAGTGACGATGATAAACAAAGTTATTGAAGAACTAATTAGTGATTATCAGATACAGTTGCAAAATACCTTGCCACCTAATATGTTACAATCTCCTTATTTTTCTAGTGTGTCGAACTCTTATGAAGCCCTAAGTAAAAGTTTCAACCATTGTACATTTGATAAAAACTATAACTTTAACTACATAGATACGAATAAAATAACTAACGAGGACCCTGAAAAATATAAAACGAACGACGTTGATCAAAATTTGCCTGTTGCTTTGAAATCCGAGTCTTCTTAAGAAATGATTTTGACGTTCCCGTTATTTATCGTCCCTTGACTACTACTGTTAAAACTGAAGAAATTTACGGAATGCACCATCCTTTTAAGTATTTGATCATTCTTTTTCTAATGGGAATTTTTGCAATTTTTGTCATGCTGATGAAGAGGAGAAATTAATTAAAGGTGATCAAATAAATTTAAAAATTGTAATTTAAGGCTATTTTTAAAACGTCCAAAAATAGATGCAAATATCTAAACTTTTCTCAAACAGTTAAAAATTCGAGAAAGGTATGGATATTTTTATTTTTGGCAGTTGATTTAATTTTAATAGATTTATGATACATATTGACATAAATTATGTTTACAATAACACTTTATTCTCTAATTCTATTATAAAATATTTACATGAATAAAATGCCGTTCTACTGACCATAATCAAGAAAAATTTAGTAATTTGGTTGTTTTATGAAGATTTTATTGTTGACTTCAGCCGGAATGGTATTTAGGTAAAAGATTATTTGGCATTAAAATACCGTTTTTTACCTTTACTACTTTTATTGGTGATCTAAACTATCGATATTGGATCTGTGGCACTAGGATGCATAATGGCGTGCCTCATGGTCTAATATCAGCTTAAGTCCAAACTTCACAGTATAATAAAATAAAATACATTGACATAAATTTTATTTAGGATATAGTTTAATATTATTCTAAACTTTCGAATTTCACAAAAAAAATAGAGCTAGATTATACTTTTTTAAAAAAATAACGAAAAACTTTTTTAATAAGAGTCGATAAAAGCAGTTTTCCTTTTATTATTCATAAAGTTATGATAAAATACGAAGTTAAAAGATTTCAGCAAGAATGTGAAGCATTTAGAAATGCATAGAATTTAAAATTTGTTAAACCTTAGTAATTTATGACGCTAAATAAATAAATAAATTTTTGCGATCAATTCTCAAAATGACTATTTACCGCAATAATAAATTTGCGTTTATAACTCTGTAAATTTTAAACAATTTATGAAGGCTTGGACAAAAAAGGCCAAATCAAAAACTAACGTTTAACAAGATACTTTTTTGAACATTAAACTATTAGAGTAAATCAACATTTGTAAATATAAGAAGATCTACGAATTTAATTTTCAAATAACTATTTTATTTAGAACTGACCAATAAAACCATGCATACCGTCAAACCGACTCCACACACACCAATTAATCCCCAGAGAAGATATTTTCCTAATTTTGAAGAGGTTGATTTCTTTTCTTCAATAGAAGTATTAATGGGTTTATCATCTTTAGGAGGGTCGTTAGGACCGTTACCAGGACCATTTGGTAAAGGAGGAGGCATTATTTTTGGTGTTTCCGACGTATTAGGGTTGCTATTGCTTGTGACTTCAGTAGACTTATGACCAACATTAGAATCAAGTGTATCAGTTTTTTTCGTTGTTGGTTTAGTGTTATCAGGAACTGGTTCACCTGATATTGTGTTAGGTTTAGATGTTTCTTTATTGTTACTATCAGAAGCCACTTGAGCTGATGGTGTGTTAGGTTTAGATGTTTCTTTGTTGTTATTATCAGAAGCCACTTGAGCTGATGGTGTATACACTTTAGATGATTCTTTATTGTTACTATCAGAAACTACTTCTTTAGGCGTGCTGGTTTTTGATGTTGTTTCTTTAGACTTATCTAAGGCTACTTCTACTGGTTTGGAAGCAACTGTTTCTGCTTTACTTGCATTTTTCTTCTCTTCAACTTCAGATTGTTTAGCAGGATTATCCGCTCCGACTTCTATTTTTTTATTTTTATTAGAGTTTTGATCATCCAAAAGCTTTCCTTTTTTGTCAGAAGTTGATTTTTCTGCAGAATCGTCCGTTTTTGTATCAACATCAGTTTTTGGTCCTGCAAGATTTTCAATATTATCATCAGATGGTAACTTAAGGTCGTCTAAACTTTTTTTGTTTTCTTTATTATCATCAGTTGAGGAATTCAATTTGGAAACGTCTTCTTCATTTAAAGGAGCATTTTTTTCTTGATTATCCAATAAAGGTGGTTTTGACACATTGGGAGGAGTTGGTTTAGTAGTATCTTTAGTTGCATCCTTTAATTCTTTATTCGTGGAAGCATCATCAAGTTCAGATTTAGACGTTTTACTAGAATCTAAACTTTCATTATCATTATCAGACTTATCATCGGATGTATTATTGGTTGGTGAACTGGGAGATCCAGCTCCATTTTGTTTTAACTCTTTATCTGGAGAAACTCCATTGTTTTTGACAAGTTCATCTTCTTTATTTGCATCTTTAATGGTTTCTTTTTGTTTTTGGGCTTGCTGGTTTTTATTGCCACCATATGTAGATGCTCTATCGCCTTTCTTCTTTTGTTTCTTCTTAACAGCCAAGATATTCGTTATAATTACTAAATTTAATATTACGAAACTAGTAAATTTCATTTGGGGTCAATAGAAATTTTCTTTATATATTTTTTTTAATTTATTGACATAAAGGAGAGATAAAGTGAATAAATTAATATTTTAAAATTTGACCAATAATCACTTTTCACTGAGTAAATAGGCCGAAAAATCATTATTTAAATAATTTTTGACAGAAATCAAAAAATCTATTTTTTTTTGATAGATTTGATTTAAAGGAAGGGCACGAGAAATTTATAAATTGGAAATTTAGAAGAAAAATAAAGGTCTTTAACATAGTTTTTCGATAAGTAAATTATAGCTGATACAAAGATTGGTCCTTAAAAAGTCTAATTGTTTAAAAAAAATCTTTTTTAAATGCCAATGTTGCACAAAATATTGATCGTTTATTGATAACATAATCATAAATTTAAAATATAAAATGTTCTTTTTCGGCATTTTATTCCAAGCCCAAGTTTTGAAACTTATGAACAGATCTTATCAATTTTATCACAATTTTTTTCATCATAAATCAAGTAAGGCACAACGCTGTTACTTTTTTATAATTTAAGTGCATTATTTTGTCATGTGTTTTGGGAATTGTATGTTAAAATTTCAATTTTTGTCATGATTTTTGACGTTTTTGAGAGGTTTTAAATACAAATCACTCCTTTTTATAGAGTCTAGTGCTGTTCTACCCGCTTCATACTATCTTAAAAAACATTGTCTAATTTATCTCATATCATTATTCAAATGAATTTTTAAAAGTTCTTAAAAATACGATTTGTAATTAAAACTTCCTGCTATTTTATTATTTGTTTTGAATTTTAAAACGAAAGACTTTACACGATGTAAACAAAAGAATGTTTGTGTGTTTTTGTTTGATACACGGCAAGGCCACATCAAAAAATAATAAAAAATGAATAAATTGTACATTGAAAACAAAATTGTGAACTCTTCGTGTTGTAAAAATTATGATTTTTCATATCTTTTTTTATAATTTGATGAAAATTTTATTGCCCATGAAAAATTTAATTTTCTCAAAAAAATATTTTAAAACAAAACTTGGGATTTTAACGCTAATTGTAACAGTAGCTTATCATTATCTAAACAAAGATAAGAGTTTATACGATGGAATGAAACAAGGAATGGATTCTGAATTGAAAAATGACAGTAAAAAAGATGAAGAGCTAAGTGGTTACGCATTTGATGATGAATATACTGCTGAAAATATTCCAGATGAGAGCCCGTACGATGAGAATGATGCTATTATATCTTCAGAATGGATTTTAGAATATTGGAATAGTATTAGAAATAGAAAACCCGCTATTAATGTGCCACAATTGTCTCAAGGAATTATTTCAGATTCTAAGATAAGAAAATTAGACATAAGTGAATTTTTAGATTCTCAAATCGTACAAGATGTATTTAAATTTTATAAAGACAGAAAATGGTATGATAAAAATGGGTTTAATGTATTTAATATCGCCAAAGACTTCTGCGTATTTACAAATATACCCTTTAATTGGTGCGTAGATAGGGCGAAAGATGCTATAAAGTATGCTAAAGAAACACGAGCAAAAAGTAAAGAAAAACTTCAAAGTGGATGGTCCAAATTTAAGAATGGCGTTTCATATCTCTTTAATGGTTTTATTGGATTGTTCACCACTTCTGCAAAGACTGAAACTAATGCTGTTCAAATTGAGGAGAATGGAACACAACTTAATACTACTCATAATAATGCTGTTCAAAATCAGGATAGAGCTAATAACACAATGCCTAATAATGCTGTTCAACAAGATAAAAACAATAATGACACAATGCCCTATACCTCTGTAAATGAAGTTGCTAAACAAGATATAAATAATAATAATACAAGTTTAGATACTACTCTTAATAATGAAAACATATTTGAACAGGGGAATGCCGGATTTATGGTCAAATTAATGATATTTTTTGCTGAATCCTATGAAAGTATTAAAAGTAAATGGCATCAGATTTCTTCTTATGTACGGCCAAGAGCATAGAAAATGCAAGTAATACATCCACAGAGACCACTAGTTAAAGCTTTATCTTTCATCCTACATAATTCTTTGTAATTTTATATTTGGTATTAAATCTGACCTTTTGATTATTTGTTGAATAATTAAAATGTTTTTATTAAATTTTTACAATGAAAACAAAATAGTAAACACCTAAAACAATTTAAACTATCTTTAATCTTCTACAAATAATACTGATTTGGGATACAATAATTTGTTGCTCTCTAGCTTCTCATCTGACTTTTCAATAGGCACTGGGTTTCTAGATTTAAACACTTTGAAAGTAGAAGAGCCATAATTCTCTTCAATCTTTTCAAAAACTTTTGAAACAGTATCGTCTTTATTAAAATATAGAACAATCGACTTAGAATCAGGAAAACGAACATTTATAACACAATCCATTTTGGTTTCGAGTGCTACGGGATGCGAAGCCCTCTCTAGTTCTTCTTTTTCTCTTTCTTCTTTTTCCTTGTTTTTTCTATCTTCTATTGTCCTTCTAATCAGTTCTTCTTTATACTTTCTTTCGATTTCCATTTTCTTCTTGTTTTCTTCGATTAATTTCATAGTTGCTTGTCGCGCTTCATCCGAATCAATTTGACTTGTTTGTTTATCAACTTTTTTAATTTTAACTTGCGCCGTGTGATCATCGACCCTACTCATAAAGTCGACAAGAACATCAATATCTGTAGAAGAAGTAGCCTGGATGGCTCTTTCAATTGAAATATTATCATATCCTGAATTTATAAGGTACTCTACTGCATCTTCTTTTGTTAATGTATTGTTTGTTGTCTTTCTCATATGGGGTGTAGAAATTTTAATCTTAAAAATTATTCTATGACGTAAAATCATTTATTTAATTCACCTTTACTAGCATTATAACATTTCTCAGCTATTTTAATAAAGGCTTCTTGAGCTTCATTTAAATTTTCATCTTTTCCTTTCCATATTGACATTGGTTCTTCAGATAAACACCGGCCATAACTAAAACTTAAACTCCAAGTTTTATGTGCTCTGCACCTGTTTAAAGTATCCAAATATTCAATTGCTTTATCTTGCGTGTGTCCACCACTTAAAAATACAACACCTGGTATTCCGCAAGGAATAGTCGATATCAAGACACCAATCGTCCTAATTCCAACCTCTTTTGGTTTACAAAGCAACTTTTCTTGTTTTCCTTGAGTCACAAAACTCATTTTAATCAAAACTCCCGGAATGTACACATCATAAGCATTTAGTCTTTGTATTAGAGTAGACAAAACACGCTTGCTGTGCTTTTCACCATCTTCAATACTGTACAAACCTTCAAGATATATTTCTGGTTCAACAATAGGAACTAATTCATTATCTTGGCATATTTTGGCATATTCGGCGAGAACATTACAGTTCTCTATAATACATTCTTCTGATGGAATATCTTCAGCTATTAGAAATAAAGATCTCCATTTTGCAAAGACAGCACCTTTCGATGCAAATTTTTTAATTCTTAAATGCAAATCTTCTAGGCCAAATGACACTTTTTCATTTGTTTTAAAATCTATCAATCCTTTATCTAGTTTTATTCCCAAACATATCTCCTTGTTTTTTAATAAATCAATTAGGCAGTTTCCTTTCTCGTCTTTTTGATCAAATGTCTCTTCGTGTAAAATAACTCCTCCAATATATTTTTCAATACCTTTTGATGAAAACAACATTTGTCTAAATTTTCTCCTTGTATCTTCACTGTTTGAAATTCCAACTTTATCAAATCTTTTCTGGATCGATGTTGGTGATTCATCTGCTGCTAGAATCCCTTTGTTATTTTCTAATATCTTCTTTGCTATCATACCAAGTTTTAATAATTTTTCTGAATTCTTAGACATTCAAAATATGAGCTTTGAAAATTTAACAATTTAATAACCAATTAAAAAACAAACCAATAAAAAATTAAAAATAAACCAATTAGTCAAAATAGGCTCATATCTTTGTTTTATCATCCATAGGGCAGGTATAAAATGACAAAAAATCATTCGTCAAATTTATATTTTCTATAGAACTTAAAACTTTTGACATGGAGTCTAAAAGAACATTTTTAAAAAAAAAATATTCTATTACTTTTTAATTAAAAAAAAATGAGTACAGCATAACATTACTTTTTATTTGTTTCCAGACAAAAACTTATAAGCTTGTTAAGAGGAATTGTTTGTTCCTTATTTTTAAAGTTATTAAGATTATCGTTTGATCTTTTTGATTCATTTTCTCTAAACGTCTGTCTTCTATTCTGGAACCAAATCTGTACACTTCGAGAGTTTAAATTAAGAAGAATTCCGAGGTTTTTCCTTGTTAATGAACAGGGATAGGAAGTGATTTCAGATACTTTGAGAAGTATATTACGCTGATAACTGGATTTGTATCTATATGCTTTCGTATGAGAATCATTCCTGTAGTTTGGATCCCTTTTTAGTTTTAAAAGGCCTGTTAGAGCCTCCGAAGTAATTTCATCTATTTTATCCTCGCCAACCATGCCTTGTATGATTTATTTGTAAAATTATTTTTGATAAAGTGCTTATTTTTTGACTTAGAAAAATTTAAAAATAAAAAATAAACAGAAATGTATTCATTTAAATAAATGACATGTTATCTTGGTAAAATTCCTCAATGTGCAATGATTTGTAAAAAGATATGATTGATTAAGAGTTTCGTAAAGAAGATTTTTAAATGTAAAAAATTAATAAAACATTTAATTTTGTTCGAAAAATATCTAAAAATAGAATTAAGATAATCTATTAATTATATCTATTTCTTGTGAAATGTTTGATGTGTCTAAATTTTCATGACAGTTTTTTTTTGATATAGAAAAAAGTAAACAAAATTCTATCATAACTACTTCTAAAATACAATAAAGCTCAATCTTTCGTTTATTTTTCTAAATCGAAGCTCTAGTAGAAGCTTTAAAATGATGCGAATGTTTTTTCAAACGATTTGATTTTAAAATTTGAAAATTTTTTGTTTAAAAACTGGATATTTACGTTCACAATCCCCCTGTCTGGAAAAAAATTCGTTTTTTTGCCCCTTTTTTCCTTATTTAGAAATTTTTTAAAAATCTTTTAGCAAAAAAATTATAAATGAACTCTTAGGTTATAAAAAGAATAAAAACAAGTATGTCTATATGTTTTAATACGATCAAATTATAAAAATAAGGTTTAGTACGTTTATATGTCATAAATTTGTAAGTTTAAATTTTTATTAATTTTTAACACTTTTTGTTTAAAACACTTGTTTAGGTCATTTGTGCGAATTTATTATTTTTTTACACTTAAACATGGGACTGTAAAACAAAAAGGCCTAGAACATCAGTTTTAGACTTCGTTTTAATTTAAATCAAACTTTTGCTGATTGCTTAGGATCATTTTTAAAATTTAAATTAATGCATATTTACATTAAAGAAAATTAATTTAGACATTCAAAACCTCCAATGCACAATAATATATACGTAAACAAAAACCAATGCACAATAAAGCAATTTATTTCACAAAAATTGCTTTGTCCCCATATTCGCCTTCACCGTCATCACACAGATATTCGTCCAAATTCAATTCAAACTGTCCTTTTGTAATGTCATCAAACTTCCATTCTTCACTTTCTACTTGAATAAGTATATTAGTCGGATTGACGAAGTTAGAATCAAAATTTATATTAATGGTAACATTTGGGATCAACTTGCTTATAACCTCACGGAATACACTACAAATCATACTCTTTAATCGGCCAATGTTTTCTTGATCCAAAAATTCTAAGGTCTCTAGTATTTCGTTTTTTGATTCAGAGATCAATTTTTTAAATGTCGGGAGTGATTGTATTACCATGTCTTGCAGCTGCCTGAATTTATTACTAGAAATAAAGGATTCTTCGTTATGCAACAGCCTAATCTTTTTAAACATATAAATGTCTGTATCTAATTGATCAAGAATTTCAGACTCTTTTATTCTTTTTTCAAACTTTGTCAATAAAGCAGGTTCAAAGAAGTCACTAAACAGATTCAAAAAATCGTTTTCACCGTCTTTAAATGAAGCACAAAGATTAGAGATAGCTTTATAATAGAGATTCATATCTAAAAATATCAAATTATACATAAAATTTCTTATCTTCTCATCATCATCTTTTCCTTCGTTATTCTTAATAGAATTAATGCTAAAATCGCTTAGATTATGAATATTTTTCAAAAATATAGAAGCAATATCATTTAATTCACTTTCAGATCCTGTTATTTTCTTGATTTCGTATAAAATTAATTCGTAAAATGTATTGTCTTTATGTTTAAAGAAGAATATCTTTCCAATATTGTTCTCTTGTAAAATACCAAACACATTAAACCTATCGAAATGTGAATCAAATATTATTTCTAAATTGACATTTCTATTCTGGTTACTGTTACTATCCGAAGCTGTTTCTGAGGAAACATCGACTATTGGATCATTATTAGAACTAGTTTGACTATCTTCAAGATTGTTAACGGGTTGATTGTATTCATTTGAATCATAAGAAGCTACATTATTACCAGCAGATTCAATTGTTTTTGGTTTCAAATCAACATTTTTCGTCATGTCTACCATACCGAAGATATCACTAGATTTCTCATATGTTTCTGAAGCAAAATCATTAATTGAAAGTGGAGTTAGAAGTGACCTTGATAATTTTCTTACATTTTTTCTTTTTGTTGTATCGTTAAATCTTTCATGTTTCTGATTCAATCTCATCAAATTAATGATGTCATAATACTTATTATTTATGATAGTAAATTTTGAAAAAGGAATTCCAAGTTCGACCATGACTTCTTGAAACTCTTCAACAGTGATTCTTTCCGGATAATAAAGAGTATCAACCAAGAAATTATTTGAATGTCCTGAATCATTTGTAAACACAAATACATATTCTTTCGGTTCATTAACATTGATCAATCTTTTGTCTAAACAAGATTGAAATAGTTTCTTCACAACATCTTTACGTTTAGAAATATCAAACTCATTAGCATACTCAGAAAATTGAGATTCTGTTACAATTTCTGAGGTTTTAAAATCAGATATTTTGTTTTGTTTAATTTTTCTGTTTGTTAAATCAATCGCCTTTCCATTAAAAACAAATACATAGTAATCATCAGATGTAGAAGATCTAATATCCATTGCAAACCTCAAATAATTATTACGACAGAATTCTTCACTCAAGTTTTTACCTGTTTGTGTACAAATCTTTTTCTTGATTTTTACAATTGAACTTCCTGCGTCATCTTTTTCAATTTTAGATCCACTGTTCACTTTAGCCATGTTTACGATACTTCCTTTTTTTAGTATTCTTTCTAATCTTGTTATATTCAATGTTCTCGGCATTTCATCAAATTTAATTTTTCTGACAATTACTCTTTGTTTCATTCTTAGATTAAATCGAGATGAAGGATCTACCTGTACAGAAGCATCTACCTTTGTCTCGCTTGTTATTTTCTTGCTATTACTAGACTCTGCACTGAACATATGTTCTCGTAAAAAAATACAAATCAATATAAAGTTCATTGTTTATTGAAAAAAATCTGTATTTATCTTTTTTTATTTTAATTAATCACTTTCAATAAAATGATTAAACAATTTAAAAATATGACGCAAAGATAATTTAAAAAAATTGCTCACTTGAAAAAACAAAATTGGTATTTTGGTCTTTAATTGTACCAACTTCATAGACATCTATGATCGTTCATTGATATGAATTGTTTTAGCATTTGCACGTAAACTTTACGGATTCCTGTCATAAGGAAAATGAATTTGAAAATATAAAATTTAATATAACGAAAAACTTGCCAATTTAACTTTTTAAAGATAACAAGACATAAATTGTAAAGAATTTATCTTTACAGCCAGCCTTTTGTAAACAAATAAAGTGTCTAAAATCTTATTAACAGGTTTACGTTTTTGTTTGATATATTAACATCAAACATATAAAATCGAAGAAATTATGTCTATAATATTTAAAACCGTTTTGAGGAAGTTGTTTATGGCTTTTTTGGCACAGTCTGTCCCAAAATAAACAACTTTTTTTTCTAATTTACTCCCTATGGAAGACGAAAAAACAAGTGTCATACATGAAATTTTAGAAAAACGTGGAATACTCGACAAACTGCTAGATAAATTAGAGAACCACATTACTGAAATCAAGTTTAAAGAAGAAATCGATAAGCATGTTAGGTCTCTTTTTGTAAATAAGAACTTAGAAGATATATCTGCCAATGAAATTTACAATATTTTATACGACTTCATCTCGGAAAATCTACCCTCACAAGTCCAAGAACTTATGTTTCATGACATAAGAACAGTAGTAGATGAAAACTTGGAAGATTTTAAAGAACTCTCTAAATAAACTTATTTGATTTTTATGAATTTACCGTTTTAATTTTGCCCTCAAATGGCACAATCAAATCCAAGGCCCGAAGGATTAAATATTTTTTTGAGTGACGAGCTTATAGAAAAGTTTAAACAAGGAAAAACGGTGACTAAGTATGAATTAACTATTAAAGATGGTCAATACGTCTTACTTACTACCATAGAACAGAGGGTTACTATTCCAGAAAATAATCAAGACACTCAATCTTCTTATCAATTGAATGGGCCTACTCAACGAAGTTTATCAGAAGAACAAAAATCTGTTGGTAAAAATACGCCAAAGAAAAAAGCGAAGAAAAATAAGAATAATGAAAATAATAAAGATAATAATTTAAATATTAGTAAAAAGACTAAGAATAATAACAACAACACTGTTAAGAAGAATAAAAACAATAATGATAAGTCTACTTCGGATAAGATGAACGATACCAATGTTAATAATTGGATTAATGATGATTATGTTAACGGCAGTTCTAAATTTGGTTTGAGTAAGAATAAAGTGAACAATAATACAATTAAAAACAATAATGACTATCCCTATTCTCTTATTAGTAATACTCAACCTGAGATTTTAAATTATTTTACAGACGATTCTAAAAATGACAATTTAATTCAATCAAAAAATAACAAAATGAAATCTTCTTCAGAGAGTTTAATTGACCTTCTAAAAAATGAAGATGATATTGATTTAATTCGAATTACAAGAAGGCTTTCAGAAAATGAAATAGAAACAAAAAAGAAAAAAACGAGTAATACTCACATTATTCCAACAAAAGAAGCAGCTTTACAAAATCAAATCGATTCTCTTCAAAAATTGTATTCTGATGAAAAATCTATAAAATATGAAGATTCTGAATTCTTAGCCAAAGTAACGAACGATTTCTTAAAGAAAGACCAACAAGAGTATATTTCTAGGCTTAATACTCTTTATAATCAGCATAATAAGATTAGTAAAGCCTATGATGTTAATTTTCTTGAGATATTAAGAAAGGACTATGGTTATTTATGGTTTTCATCTGCGGGTACATCTCATATTTTGTTTGGTCGTCTTGATAGGCCATTTATAAACGCGTGGAATGTTTATATGTTATTTAATTGTGATTTGGGGATTTTAATGAAAGGTGAAAATATATTTTATGGTTATTTTCGATTTAAAAATTACCCATTTGAATAAAAATGTCGTGTAAAGTTGTTTTGCTTAAGATCGTTGTTTTGAAATATTACAAATTTCAATAATGATTTGATTAAATACTTATTTTTAATTTATATAGATTCATCTTACTAGTGTAGGAATGAGCAGTATATTTGTTACATCTCCTTCTAAAATGTGAATAAGAAGATGATCATCAAAAAAACTAAAAATATATTCATTATCAAATTCTCTTAAAATTTCAAGGTCTTTAAATTTGACACGAGCACAAACTTTATCAACTTCGTGATAGGCAACATTTAAACCTTTAAAACTTGTCCTTGTTTCTATTTGGTTGTTACTTGAAATAGTAAAATTTCCAGAAGAATCCGCTTCTATGGAATGGTCATCTGAACTTAAGAGTATAAAATGCCGTACAACTATTGAAAGACGAGGATCTGCATAAGGAATATCAAATCTTTCCTCATAAATTTTAAAATGTCTTGTACATTCAATAGAAACACCACCTACTTCAACAGAATAAGAATATACAATTTGATTAGAACGGACTTCAAAATCAGATGTGTGTTCAAGCATTTGTATCAAATCTCGTGTGTTTGTAGTAAATTCAATATCACAAATATGATTTAAGTTTACTTTTAAAGTAGGAGATGATAAAGATGAAGTCGAAACTGTGACTTTTCTAGAATATTTTTCTATGAGTTTAAGTTTATCGATAAGGACTTTAGAAGTTGTGATGTGTATCATGTCAGTTTGGGGTTATAGAAAATATCCTTTGAAAGACAAATTAATTTGCATATTCTTCAATTACGACATTTTAAAAGAGATTATCATTGTTGTTGAAGGATTTCCCTTTACGATTATTAGTTTCCTTTTATGGAGGATATTTCCATAAAGGGTTATTAAACCATAAGCATATAAACAGTTTGGGAAAGGACCCCCAATTTATGACAGACAACAATAAACCGTTTGACAATCATTTTTTAGATTAGTTTAACCAACTATTGTTCTAACCATATTGATTATTTTTTAAAGTAATTTTTATGATAACGGTCGATAAATTTTTATAATTTTTAATTAGATTTTTAAATAATTTGCCATTTTTAACAGTTTTTTCCTTAATTTTCCCTTAAAAAGACTATTTTTATTAAAATTTGTTTATTATTTTTTTTGTAAAAGCCCCAACATGCAAGATTTGGAATATCTTTTAAAATTTACTTTGGATAGCACAACACTTAAAGTAGACAAGATACAAGATGTAAGCAATTCCCTATCAGTAAATGCCTTCAAGAAGAAATTTGGGGATGTAAAAACAATTAAAGGTTTCACAAGATCCATAGGAAAAACCACATTTTTCCCAATTTTCAACGTTCCTTTAAGTAAAGGCGTAACCCACACGGTCACTTATTGTGAGGTGGCTGTGGGTGAATCAGTTTATGTCTCTAAGGAATACGCCAAGAATTTAAATCCTCCTGATTTTTTTGATTCTTTTGTTGTGAATGAGGCCAAAGATCAGACAGAACTTCTAGAAGATATTAATATTGGAGAATATTCTTATGTAATTAAAGATGAGAGTAGGATTCTTCCACTGTATGAAATTGTTTTTGAATATGATGAAGAATTAGAAAGAAAGAGTAAAGGTGCATTCATTTGTGAAAGATGTAAATCCAAACAATCCATATCCTTCTGTCCATCTGAAAGAGCCAATTTTTGTGAAGAGTGTGATGAGGCTGTTCATATCGACGAATTCCACAAGAGACATGACAGATATTATTTTAACCAGGTTGGTAAAAGAAGATTTATCTATTGTCGTATCCATCCTACAACAATGGTAGACTATTTTTGTGATGAATGTATGATTCCTGTCTGTTCAAAATGTAAAATTAACGGTAATCATTCCGAATCTCCTTGCTCTTCTCATCCTCTTATGAAGTATTTAGATGCCTGTGATAAACTACAAGAGACAGTTAGAGAAAATAATTCCGAATTAAAACCACTTAAAGAACATTTACAAATGAATGCTGGTTGTTTTAAAGAGAGAGTTACAAGTTTTAAAGATAAGATCTCAGAAACTAGAACCAGGATAGAAAATGAGTTTAAGTCTCTTATGAATGCACTAAAACTATTTGAATCTGAACAAACACGTATTATTAATGCGCAGTTTATAGATATCGCAAGAAGAGATTGTCTTTTAGAAAGACTTCAAGCCTATCCAGAGTCTTTAGAACCTTCACAACTAGTGAGATCTTTTAAGAGTGTAATGGCTCAATTTAATGATGCAGATGTTTCAACGAAAGTGGATCACAAACCTAAAGAAATTGAACTTAAAGGGAAGATGTCACTTGGAGATCCACTAATTTTAGTTCCAAGACAAGGATATTCTCCAAGAATGGATAAAAGTACTAAACTTTATGTAGATACGAGAGGAACTAAGAGTACTAATTACGATAATACTTACTATTAAAGAAATTTTGGTTTTTTGTAAACAATCACTACATTTTTTAAAAGTTCATGTACGATCTTTAAAACTTTAATCATAAGTACATATACAAATTATAAACTTCATTTTTAAATAATAACTAAATTTATTTAGATAATAATTCCTTGTTCTTAATTAAAACTTCTTTCACAGTGTTAATATTCTTAGTCTGATCCTTAACATTATCAATATTATCACTGACACTGAAATAAGCACGTACTTTATCCATAAAACCAGCATCCTTAATTTCGTAATTATAACTCTCCTCATAAACTTTAGCGAAAATTTGAGAAAAAACAGAAGCCATAACTTTCATGGTTTGTTTGTTAAATTCCTCAATTTTCATTCCATCGGTTTTCTCGACTTCTGAAAAATCAAAATTTCCGTTAATAGTCAAGAACAAAAAGAAATAATAAAATCTGGAGTAGACAGTAGAATGAATGACAGTAGGGAAAGCTTTTCCAAATTGAATAAAAAAGTTAGGAATTTCATTGGCAATATTTTTCATATCTTCGTTTGAATAGCCCAATTGAGAAACAAAAGATTCGAGATCTTTTTGGAATTTTTCATTAAGCTTTCCGTCTTTTAATTTGCATTCTTCTGGTTTATTAATAAGATTAAGAAGAATATCAATGAATTGAACTGCAGCCGAAGCCCAACCTTTGCCATTTTCATCAGTACCAGTAAATAATTTCTTGTAATCATCGTCAGAAATCTTAGGATCTTGCCTAAAGAAACGATCAACTTTAGCTTCTTTTGGTGGTGTAACAAGACCAGCGATATCTTCTTGCTTATTGTTCTTGTAGTACTCACAAACATTAACTCTTATTTTCCATAAGTTGTAAAAAACATCATCACAAAGTGTATAGTGCCATTCTGGTTCTAAAGAAAAGTGTTCTGGATAAGGATATTTAAGAAGAACAGCTTTATCTCCCTCTTGAGCAATAGAATTAAACTTGTTTCTTTCTTCACTAGTTGGATAAGCCTTTGCCTTAATCGCCTTGTATCTTCCGTTGATCATAAAAGAATCAGCAGAGTTGACTCTGTACGACATGAAAATACGAGCATACATTTTTTCATCGATTTTTCCATATAAGTGCATTAGTAAACGTGTAACTGGGATTGCAATGGCTATGAGTGTTGAAATGATGAATAACCATTTGAATATTCTTAATTTTGTTGAACTTGTTTTTGTTGGTTGTGTTGACATTTTTATAACCCCTTTTTGATAAAAAATTTTAAATATTAAAAAGGAGAAAAATAAAGAAAGATCGTGATTAAATAAAAAATAAAAATGATAGATAAGGATAGAGCAAGTAGTTAGAAATTTGTGTAACATAATAATACACATATAATCATCTTAAAAAGTTTCTAAATTTAGAAAGTAGATCATTTAAAATATTTTTATGATCTAATAAACAAAAATATTTTTAATAAACGGTTAAATGAAAAAAATAAACATATAAAAACATTTTTTATAATATATAAACACTCACAAACAATTTTAATAATATATAAACACTCACAAACAATTTTAATAATATAAAAAACACTTACAAACAATTTTAATAATATATAAACACTCACAAACAATTTTAATTATTCAATTATATTAAAAAATGATACATTACCACCATTAATAAGAGTCGTGCCCAAATAAATTGGATCTTTAGTTTTGTCCGTAATTTCAACTGCCTCATTTAGATGAACATTAGATAAATCGTCTATATTTTCAAAGCTGCCACGATAAATTTTATTGTTATGTGTGTGGACTTCTATTTGAGATTTAATTTTATCTTTTAAAAATTCGTAAGGCGGTAAACTCATAGAAAGAAAAAAAAGGGGGTCTGAAATAATGAAAGAGAACCGTAACCCATGGTATTTTCTGTTTTAAGTGACTTAGATGAAGATACTAAAGATGAAATATTACAGAAAATTATTAATAATGAATCTTTAGATTCTTATTTAGAGTATTCTGAACTAATTGAATCTTATCGAAGGGCTTTAGTCCAATTATCTACAAAAAATCAATATGATTTTTTTAAGCATAGAAAAAAGATCGATAAATATATTGAATTCTCATTAGTAGACACTGTTTCTCATTCTAAACCTTATTATATTTACAAAGAATGTAAGTATATTCTTGATTCTTCTAGAAAATGTCCAATTTGTGGTAAAGCCATTTCTGAAGAAAACTTAGAAGAACACATTAAAAGTGATTTAGAAAAGCAAAATAAAGTGATTGTCCTACTTGATAGTTCGATTGATAGAAATCAGCCACGATTTGAATTTGAGAGTTGTACTGTTCGAGAAATAAAAAAAAATATTTTTGATAAAATTGGCGTTTCTGTGAGTAAACTCGAAATTTATAAAAATGAGACACTTCTTGGCAACAATGAAATTTTAAGAAATGAAACTGTCACAGTCAAACAAAAAAGAAGGTCAAATAAATAAAACGTATATAGCCCCTATGAACGATAAAAGAGAAGAAAAGATACCTGACTTAAACCAAGAAGAAAAACATGAATTACCATCTTCTGGTATACACGCGGGATTAGTAACCCAAAAGAAACCTAATCGTTATAATCCAAAATTGTTTAGTTCACCTGCTAGTAAAGCAAGAATCCTTACGCCTATCAAAACCGCACTTCATAATTCAAACCGAAATACTTCAAAATTCATTAAGAAAATCCAAGAAATAATGGACAACAAAAATAAAGAGAATGTTGAAGATGAAAGAAATTTATAATAAATTACGATGTGTTTTAAAATCAGTTTTTATTTAATTAAATCTCCTCCTATAATTTTTTCTGGATTTGTTTCAATGACAATTCCTCCTACTATAAACTTATCTAAAAGGTCGTAAATGTCTTTAAAATGGTAAATGAAATGTAATTCAGAAATATCAGGAAAAAAGCGTTTTAAGAGATCCATAAGAAGGCTAATTAAACTAAGACAATAAATTTCATTCCCATTCTCCACAACAAGAGAAATAACAATGTGATTGTATCTCCTAAATACTATACTTTCATTTTTACATTTTATGAAATTGACTTCTTGTTCTTTAAAAACCTCTCTTCTTATCTCTTCATTGGTCAAAGTGTCTCTAAAAGTGCGTATTATTCTCGAGTCGCCATTTTCATTGTAAATATAAATTTTCTTAATCATTTTGTTTATTTTTTAAAAATTAATTTATCCTTATGAATGAAGGCATAGAAGGAATTATATTTGAATATGGTAAAAATCTTATATGCTACCATAATAATATTGTAAATGAAAATTATAATGTTGTACTTGTAGGAGGACTATCTTTTAATATAATGAGTTTACCGTATACAAAAGATTTAATTAAATTTTGTAGTATGAACAAGCTCGGTTTGTACATACCACAAATCAGATCACATCCAAATTATGGAATTTACAGATATGAAGATGATTTAGAAGACTTTAATGATTTATTAAAACTCATAAATGGAAAAATTATAGCGATAGGTAATTCAACAGGTTGTCAAGTAATAATGAAAACTATTCAAAGCGTAAATAATATCGTTTTGTGCATTTTGCAAGGTCCAGTAAGCGATGTAGAATATGAAGAACATGTTAATCCAAATCTTAAAAATCAACTTAAAATAGCTGAAGAATCAAAAGGCGTTTTACCTTTTAAACATGAACACAATTTCATTACTTCTGAAAGGTTTATCAGTTTAGTTAAAAGAAATGGAACAGAAGACATGTTTAGTTCGTATTTGGATGCTGACTTCTACATAAATTTGAATCCCAGGTGTATACGATGTGTATTTGTTGTCTCTAAAAAAGATGAATATACAGTTAAAAGCAATATTGAGAAATTAAAAAAAGTTAAAAACAGTGCTTGTCATGTTTTAGAAGAAGGAGATCATTTCCTAACAAATTTAAAAAGTAGAAATGAATTTATGAAAATAATTAGTGATGAGATTTTAAAAAGTATTAACAGGCAAATTTGAGACATAAAAATGGCTTTAGGTTGTGTAGCACTGTAATCAAAGTCCCAAAAAAACTCATATTAATAAATTAATTAAACAATTTAATTCATAGATCGTTCTGATAATTTAAATACAAGTTCATTAACTTTATCTATTAAAATATTCGAGCATTCATCAATTATGAAAAATTCCGAATCAATCTTAATACTGCTGAGAATAAATCGAAGTCTTTTTAGATGTTTTAGTAAACAAAAATTGTTCATATTAAGACGAATATCATGCATTAAACAGGCCAGTACACAAAATGAAATTAATTTTTCATCTTGAGTATCATCATAAATAATTTCTGTGAGCAAAGAAGACATTGATTGAACTTTAGTGGTGTCATAAGCAAAAAGAATGTAAAGTATAGAATCGATGTTTACTGTTTGAACTTGTACAGTGTTTGTACTTAGTTCTCGTAAGGTAAAGATCAATAAAAGTTTGTAAGGTAAAGCGTTATCTTCAAAATGTTTTTCTAAACTGATATCTTCATCTGTTTTAGCTTCATCTGTTTTAGACTCATCTCTTTTAGGCTCATCTGTTTGCGACTCATCTGTTTTAGCTTCATATGTTTTAGGCTCAACGATCTCAATCGTTTCTAAATATTTATCCGCCTTTAATATTAATGATTTATCAATATGAAATAAAACCTCAGAAAGTAAAAGTAAAGCAGAGTTAAATTGAAAAGTATTTGACTTATTATTTAAATCGATAAGTCTATTCCTAGTAAAGCAATGCAAAAGCAGAATTGTTCTATCTATTTCGCCATCTATTTCATCAAAATTTAAGCATTCATTATTAAAAATTTCTATAAAATCTTTAAGATAAAGTGTATCATTGCTAATAAGAAGATAACAGAAGTAATATTGTTGTTTTTCTATACTTTCTTTAAGATTGACCACTTTATAAACATTTTCTTTTATGTATTTAATATTCATATTTGTTAAGTCAACCATACAAATCAATAAATCGTAAACTTCTTGTGTTTTTTGTTTTGTAAATTTTAAAATTGTGGTCCAATTAGTTTCAATAAAATAGTTTTGACCAAAATGATTGTTTCTTAGAAGTAAACAAATCAATTTCATACACCAATCCACATATTTAAATTGTAATTTTAAGAGTAACTTCTCAAATATTCCATCAAAAATAAGTTGCTGTCTAAAATTTTGGCTTAACGGTATAACTTCCATTAAAATTTTATAATTATCGTTATCTAAACCAGTTACCAAATAAAATGAAATGTTTTTGCATTGAATTAATTTGTTTTTAAATGTTATATGTTTTGACATTAATTCTAAAACTTGATTTACTTCATTTTGGCCATTACCCCAGCAATTTATAATGATATTTAAATTTTCTTCTCTTTTTAAAAAGAGATCGATGAATTCAGAAGCCGATTCTGAACTAAAAATTGATTTTAAAATCTTTACATTGTACGAAATGTCATCTAAATCTTTCATTGTGTCTATTACGGAATTTAAAGAGCACGTACCAGTTGAAATCGGGTCTTTTAAGGAATATTCATATAATAATTTTAATGTGTCTATTTTATCTTCGGTATAACAAGAAGTTTCTAAACGAAGAACGAGGGTTTCTAGGTCATCTTCGTGTTCTTCTTGTTGTTTTGATGGCTTGCTAAAAAACATTAGGGTAGTTAGATAAAAAATTTATTTGCAAAAAACGTTAAAGATATTACACAATTTAATGATTACTCTTTCTTTTTAGATCTACTAGGCATAATTACATCTAAGAACCCGATTTTCTCGGATTGTTTTAAATTTTTAGAAAAATCGATAATTAAATTCTTTTCTATGTTTGGATCTGAATTATAAAAATTAATAAAATCTCCTTTATCTAAATAGCCTTTCCTGTCTTTATCATAAAGTTGAAGAACGTATTCAATCTCATTATTATCACATAGACCTGTTCCCATAAATTGATAGATTCGTGTTAAAATAACTTTACACAAACGACCATCACGATGTAAATCAAAAATTTCAAAAATAAAATTAATTCTGAGGGATTTATCGGTTTTGACATGAAAAATTTCAAGAAAACTCAAAAAACAAAGAAACGAAATGTGTTCATAGTCCATTTTCTTCTCTAAAAAATTTATAATCAATTTACTGAACGGGTTAATTTCAAATTCTGGAATGTTGTTTAATTCATTGTAAGTCAAGTAACCCAAGTTCATTTTATCAAAATATAGAAATCTATCAAATAAATGTTCAATTTCAGCGTATTCAAAAACAGTTGTGCTTTTTATTGCTTCTATTTCTTCTTCGTATAAAATTGAACTGTGCATGTTTCCCATTAGGGCAGCAATAAAAATGAAATTGAAAACTGAAAACAATGTAAGTTTGAGGTAGATTATGATACATAAAAGTTTCTGATTATATTATGGGTCAAATAAAGTCAGAAACTAATTAAAATATGCTTTAAAACAAACACTAGTTAAACCAAAATCTTCTAAATATAATATATTTGCTTTCTTTTGCTGAAGTCAGATGGCCGAGTGGTCTAAGGCGGTGGCTTAAGGTGCCATTCTCTTCGGAGGCGCGGGTTCGAACCCCGCTC
>DWJA01000003.1:0-24164 GCA_018248675.1 Gesta gesta | reverse complement strand
AAATTACACTCTCGGGGCCGCATGCGGCCCGCGGGCCGCGGGTTGCTCATCCCTGATTTAAGGGAATAGTTTAACCCCAATGTTGAAAAGGTATTGAATGACTCAAGAGCCGACGTTGTGGCTGACGTCCACATATTTTATAATAGCAAGTTTAAAAAAATCTATCAAAATTTTTATTAAAAAACTAAAAATCTATAAAAACTTCTATCCGGTACATAAAAAATTGATATACCGTAAATTAAGATAATAAAAAAGATAATGTTAAAGATATAAATGCCGATAAACTTCCAATAAGGAAATAAATAAACCAGTAATCTGTAAAATAATACCATTATGAGTATCTTTAAAACCATAAACAGCAAATCTTTTAACATTAAAAGAATCAAGGACTTGTTTAAATATGATCTTGCTGTACCTTCCTCTTTGTTCTCAATTTGATTATCTCTTTCGGATTTATCATTCATGATTGTCGCAAGAACTTTTACATTGGTAAAAGCTAAGGAAATAAATCCCGTTGATCTTTTTGAACTGCAACATCTTCCAACTGATATAAATAAAAGATAAAATATGGATAAAACATTCAGATTCATTGAGGGTTTAAAGACAATTTTTTTTTAATTAAACTAATAAGTTAATTACTGATTTTAAAAAAATATTTTTAAAAAAATTTAGTAAAAAAAATATTCGACAATTGATTTAAAGCAGGGATGAGCAATGTTTTTGTGGTATAAACCACATTATGTTGATGTCAAAGACATCAAAGACATCAAAGACTTCCCGCCTTTTTGGCCTAAGGCCGAAAAAACGGATTGCCTTTACCATTAATTTGAAACAGAAGTGAGCAATGTTTTGTGGTATAAACCACATTATGTTGATGTCAAATCTGTCTATTATATTTTTTCTAGAAAATATTTTATTTAAAAAATTATTCAATATACAAGGGCTGTGACATTTTGTAATAGCAACCCACTAAACTTAAAAAATATTGTTAGTGAGGTTCATTGTCCCGAGGCATCATCCTCGTTAAATATTAAGAGTGTTTTAGGACGCTACTTTCGCTTGGGGCTCGTACCCAGTGTTTACGTCACTTATCTATGTGATACAGTCAACTCTCTCTATTACGCGGTTGATCGTTCCGCGTTATAACTTTGTCCGCATTTTAGGTTTAAATACGACTGCAATCTACCGCGTAATATGGAATCCATTCTTGCGCAATAGGACTTCGGAGTCAATTAGAAAAAAACACAAATTGTACCGCGCTATATGAAGACAGAAAAATTTAAAAACAATCTAAAAAAATCGTATTTTTCTTTGAAAACCGTGCAAAAGCGTTAAATAGATTAATAAAAGCATTGTGGTCTAGTTTGAAACTTTTTATCTTATTTGTAACTTATTTCACATTTTTATTTTTTTAAAGATTTTTAGTTGACAGCAAATGCAAGTAATTATATTTTAAGGCTCGGTAAACAAAAACGAAAAAATAGCAACTAATTGGCTTATGTTTTACATTAATTCGTGTTTTAAAAATCTAAATATTGATGTTTTCTAAATTTTTTGTGTGCTTAAAATTTTACTTTGAATCTACAATTTGGCTGTTTCAACACTTAGAATTCTGCAATCTATATTTCACAAAGTCTTTCGAATCTTTCAACAACTATTAACACAATGTTTTAAAAAATTTAGTTGAAACCGCGTTATATGGAAACCGCGTAATAAAAATAGTGGGGGAAATCACAACCGCGTAATATGGAGAAATCGTAAAAAAAAGATCGCGTAATAGGGAGAGTTGACTGTATCAGAGTTCGAAGGGAAGGTAGGGGCATTTTTATTAACAATAGGAATTTTAACCTGACTGGCGGTGACCCAATACAAAAAAGAAGGAATCTTAGCTGATTGGTAGGGCCTTTTACACAAAAATGAGAATTTTTAACCACTAAGTGATGCCTAGAAATATCTCTTGTGGACCCATTGAACACGGGGTTGACATTACTGCCTTGGACAATGATCCTGTGCTAATGTAAAAGCCAAGACCAAGATTATTCCCTATATAACTAACATGGGACGGGTTAGTAACGAACACCGTAACAAATATATTCAAGAGCTTAATGTTCAGTCTATCTTTGAAGCGCATATCCATTCGGTGTTGGTGAAGAAAACTTTAGATAGAGTATCTTTTTGATCCAAAGTCTTGGACTCGACCAGGGAGAAGCTGGAGAAAGCAATGGCGAATTTTGTGTGTTCTCATACTGAGGATTGAGGAGTCTGTGTGAGAGAAAGAAAAGAGAAACCTAAGTTGAATATAGTAACGGAAAAAATGAAGACCCCATGGATGAATAAAAGAAACCAGTGTACCAAAGCTTAAAAGTACCCTTGAACATATGAATCCCGAAGATTTTAAATACAATGTTGGAATAAAAGAAATTTGAAAATCTTTAATCTGAGATGCTGATAATGAAAATCACTAAAAGTAAAATCAACACAATAATTTATTTATCCTTCAAGCGCATATAAAATATATACAAAGCTTAAAATTATCGCCATGATCCAAATGCTGATATAAGTGATTGTTAAATTACAAAAAGAAAATCCGATAAACAGCCAATTAAAAATCAGTACAATGGGTAGTAGAAAGATAGAAAAAAGAACTAAGATTGATATATCTGCTGCATCCAATTTTAGTGATTCGTCTTTGTCTCGTAAGCTCGTTTCTTCTTCTTTATTCTTTTTTAACTGATAATCCATTTCGGATCTATTACCAATGGATGTCGCAAGAACTCTAACATTAATAAAAGCTAAGGAAGTAAATCCCGTTGATCGCTTTGAACTGTAACAACTCCCAACTGATAAAAATAAAAGATAAAACATGGTTAAAACATTCAGATTCATTGAGGGTTTAAAGGATATTTTTATTTTAATTAAACCAATAAGTTAATTACTGATTTTTTAAAAATAAAATTTTTGATCGTTGATTAAACCCTGCCATAAACTCTTAGTTTTTAAAAAAGCGTTTGATGTTTAATTTCAATTCGCACCATAAATTACACTACCACAAAGGATTCATAATATACAAATCATTTTTAAATCAATCTTAACACAATTAAGTTTCCATTTAAAGTCTTTTTTTACCATTATTAAATTTAAAAGCGTAATTTGCTTCTCTAAAAGTACAATGGAGATAATTTCAAGTAAGAATGCAGATTAATAAACGAATTATCCCTATGTAATGACATGAGACGGATTATTAACGAACTACCGTAGGAAGTATATCCAAGAGCTTAATGGTTATCCTACCTTGAAAGCGTACATCCATCCAGTATTGTTGAAGAAAACCTTGGAGAGTATCTTTTTGGATCGAAGGCGTGGACTCGACCAGGAAGAGGCTGGCGAGGAAGAGATGGATAAGGTATTGGAGAATCTGGTACGTTCTCATACAGAGGGTGTAGGAGTCTGAGAGAGGGGGAAAAGTAAGTTTGTGGTGAAAAATGAGGTGAAGAGAACCCTGAGCTTAAAATAATAACAAAGGAAGCTGAAGAACCTGTGTTGATAAGTTATGCAAGTAATGTACCTGAGCCAAAATTACCAGGGGATATTATGAACACTAAAGATCTTAATTACAAAAGCGAAATAAAAGAAATCTCAGAAGTTTTTGCCGAGATTCTGATAAAAAGTAATATTAATACACTTAATTATTTAATCTTGTAACAATTTTATCTCCAGCCAAATCATTATAGTGGTCGCTATGAGATAAATGCTGATGCAAGTGCCCGTTATTTTATAATCCGAAAATCCGATAAATAGCCAATTTAAAATCAGTATAATGGGGAGTAAAAATATAGAACACATAGTACAAGCAAGTAAATGAAGTACCCACCTTGGCGATTCATTTTTGTCGTCTAAGTCTGTTTCTTCTTCTTCTCTATTCCTTTTTAACTGATTATCTTTCTCTGTTCTATTATCTATGGAGGTTGCAAAAACCTAAAATTGGCGAAGGATAAGCAAATAAACCCGTTGATCGTTTTAAATCACAACATCCCCCAACTGACAAAGATAAAAGATAAAATATAGATAAAATATATAGATTCATTAGGAGTGTTAGGGGGTAATTTTCTTTATAATTTATAAAAATCTATACGTAAATTACTGATTTTACAATAAAATTTTTTGTTATAAAAACTTGGTTCGATATTAAATTATAAAAATCAATATTTTAACGCTTCCATAAATTTTTTAAAAAATAAAGATTTAATTAAAAAAATCGATACATTCAACCCTATTATAACGCAGTTGATCTTTTCGCGAAAAATAATAATCGCGTTATAAGAAAAATGCTTTATAAACACTGCGACGTAAAATGAAAACCGCGTTATAAAAAACTGCATTATAAAATGAAAATCTTATTCTAAAAAACCGCGTTATAAAAGAGTTGAATGTAATTACAAACAATTTGTCGGTTTAAGATACTGATCCTAATTATAAAAATTATTAAAAAAATAAACATTTAATATCAAGTTAACAGCCTTGATGCTTAAACAATTTAATTTCTAGCAATTTGCTCATCCCAAAACTTGTCGTTTATTACAGAATCTATTAAAAAAAAGCTAATAGTAACGCAGGCAATGAGAACATATAAAAACCAGAATCCGAAAAAAACCAGTTAATGATCAGTGTTAAAATTGTTGCAATAATGCAGAAAACAACCACTAAATATATAGTATAAAAAAATGAACACACCACTGCTACACCTTGTATGGTATTAGCCACTTTATCAAAACCACTTTCTTCCTTAATAACTTCATTATTTTTTGTTGTTCTTTGTTCATTTCTTCTTGCCACATTTTGATTATGAGTTGCAAGAATATTAGCGCTATTGGCAACTAAACACATAAACCCCCTTGGTCTTTTCATATCTAAAAATCTACTTGATACGACAATTACAAAAATGTACAACGAGAAATTTCTAAAATTCATAAATTTTTAAGGGCTATCTAAATTTATAAAAAACGGAAATCAATTTTGATTTTACTGATCTTTAATTATCAGATTTAATTTACAGCAATATTTTGTATATTGAAAAATCTTAAAATGATAAAATTTTGATTCGGATTGACCGATAAATGCACGACCATTCGATAACTAGAGATCAGTATTTGCTCATATTAATTTAAAAATAAATATTATGTTGGTTATTTAAAAGGATGCATGTTCACCTAACAAAATTAAACGGTTTTGCGTTTCTTTTGTTTGATTTCGATGACAATGAATTGGCAAAAAAAATAATGATTTTACAAAAAATAAATCAATTGTTTTTGATAAATTTAGACTAAAACGTATTGAGATCGCTTATTTAATTATAGAGCTATAATTTTAACAAACTTAGAGATTATATGCATTCCGTGTAATTCATGATCTTAAAAATCGACGTCAGAATGATGTTTGGTTAAACACTTTTATTGGGATTATTAGGCAAAATCGAAACAATTCAGGGTTGTCTGTTTTAGAAAAGCACGTTTGTTAGAGTCATTACTGATCCTAGTATTAGCTGACTTCTATACTTGAAATAAAATAAAAAACACATTTAGACCTTAAAATTTTGTTTAAGGAAATAATTTTAATCGCTTATTAACTTACTAAGTCAGTAGTTTACGCTGCCCTAACTATAAAAAAGTACAAAAGTCCACAGACACCATAAACATACAAAAAACGAAATCCAATGTACCACCAGTTAATAAACAAAATTAAAACCATCATAACAGTTAGCGTATTTTTAACAATTTCAACACAGCGCTTCTGTTCTGCTTCTTTTTTATATTCTTGATCCTTTGATGATTTTTTATTTTTCTTTAAATAATTTCTAACGGCAGTTTCTGTTGTTAGTGGTTCTTTGGCAACTATTTTCGTAGCCGAAATTTCAGAATTGTTGGTAAATAGGCATAATAATCCTGTTGAACCCTTTAAGGTGAGACCTCTACTGAATGCGACCATAAAAAAATAAAACAGTGGCAACTGTTTACAATCCATTGGGATTTTAGCGGAATTTTAATTTATATAAAATTGAGATCAACAACAATCATCAAATTATTAATATGCAATTTAATATGATATAAACTTATGTAAACAACTCTAAAATTGCATAAGTTCGATGTGTAAGAATATTGATAACCAACAGTCAAAATTTAAAATGTGATTAAAATTGATTATTTGATAATTTTTTATTAGAAACTTCAAGGTTTGCGTGTATAAAATCGTGTTGGATGATGCTTCGCTACTGATTTTTTCAAGGCACAAAAAAAGGATTAAAACAGTTGTTTTCTCTTAATAAATCTCTTCTTATTTTACAATAATAAAGGAACAGGTTGTAAAGAAAAACGTAAACAATTTAAACCTTTATAACATTTTTAGCCAATCACTTTAGCAGTCAAACCCTTTTGAAGTTTTAAAATATGCCCGGGCTGCATTTTTACGTATTAACCATCAAAAACCAATACACAGAGAACGCACATACAAAAACCGAGATAAACTTCTGTAAATGGCCTTTTGTTTGCTTTACTCCATGTACAGTGCAGTGCATCATGACGGTTTCAAGAGATTTAGCAAGAGACCCCCCTTTATTCACCCCTACACAACAATATCCCTATACACATTTTTTTTTATTAACTCTTTTATTTTTGTTAATCTTCCTCATCACTTCCTGATATCTCATAAGGATTCTCTTTATATTTAAATTCTGATTCATACATCGTATTATCTTCTTCCGCATTTCTAAATAATTTTGTTACGTACTTATCTCCCGTATGAATCAATTCATTTGGTCCGTATCTCTTTATAATTTTCCCGTCTTCATTAAGCAGAAATTTAGTAAAATTCCATTTTATAAAACTCCCACAGAATCCAGTTGAGTACTTCACAAGATGAGCAAATACAGGATGTATATTCCTACCAAAGACATCTACTTTATCAAATAAAATAAATTGATCAGAATATTTACAAATAAAATTATAAATATTATTAATATCGCTTAATTCTTGATTCAAATACTGACCACAAGGAAAGAGTAAAACTCTAAGTCCTTTCCTGTAGTACATTACCATTAAATCCCCAAAAGATTTATAATTATCCTTAGCCAATCCACAAGTACTAGCAACATTTACAATCAAAAGGGGAGTACCTCTAAAGTAAGAGAAATCAATTTCATTTTTTTGCCAATCAAGAGCTTTGAGTTTATAAAATTCTTCTTCTTCTTCCATCAGGGGGGGTATGTAAAGAGTAGATTTTAAAATTTAAAAAATATTAAAAAAGAGAGAGGGATGTTATGGTAAGGGATGTAGTAGGTAGGGGGTAGTAAAAGAATTATGTAGTAAAGGGAGTATAGATAGTAAAGTATATTTAATTAGGATTAAAATATTTTTTAGATTAATGACTAAAGATAACGGAAAATGATTTTTTTAAAAAAAGGATTTGACGATCCAATACATTTTATTAAGCACACTGCATACTTCTTTACTTAAGCCCAGTGTATTTTAATACTTAAACCCAATGCATTATTAACCCCACCTCTTAAGCCTAGCACATTATCACCACCCCCATTTTATCCTATCCCTTACCTTAAACCTATCCCTCTCCTACCTAACTACCCCCATACCCCCTCACTTATCCCCCCTTTACTTTACTCACTTACCTCCTTTAAGAACTCCCTTGGTCTTATTATTTTATCACTTCCTATCAATATCTCTGTTCCTAATAATTCAGTTAGTTTTTGAATAGATGCTATTTCAGGGTAAGTCACTCCTCCTCGAATATAAACAATATAAATTTTCTTTTTATTAATTTCTGGTTTTACTGAGAGTAAATAACTTTTCCTTAAAGATTTTAATTGAGAACTTTCTCTTTTTAATTTAAAGATTTCTATTAATTTCTTATTTTTTACTAAATATTCCCTTAAGATTACGGATACAGTTGGTTCATATCTAGATACATCATAATCATATTTATAATTGTATTTTAAAGGTTTAAAATAAATAAAATTATTATTATTTTTAAGTTCTTCATCTTTAAAACCAAATTCTTTTAATTTCCTTTTTTCTTCACTTTTAAATTCGTATCCTGAAAATCTAAAAAGGTGATAAAGTCTTAATTTATCAGAATGTTCTACATTTTGTTTACCAAAAATTTCTAAAAAATCGTTAAATCCTAATTTAGATTTATTTTTTAATTTATCAAAACCAGTTAAAATAATCTGCTCTTTCTCAATAAAAGAAGAAATATTCTCAAAGGCCTCGTAACACTCCCCAGCCAATTCAAAAAATTTCTTAAGCATTTCATTCATTTTTAAGGTTTCCGGGGCACTTAAGACCATTTTCATTAATTCCTTTGTATCAATATCACTTTCTAATTTCTTCATATTCACAGAAACATCATGAGCATAAGTTTTAAAAATATCATTTAATTCTCCTAAATGGGCGTATCTTATTTCCTTCCAAAGGCGGGAGTCCATATAAGAACTAGGGAATAATATAGGGGGGTTGTTTAAGGGAGGGGGGTTATTAGTATTAGGGGGATTATCGTTACCTTGACCATTACCACCCCTACTTGACCACTACCTTCCCCACTAACACCACCCTTAACCATTTTGTCCTCATAAATATCATTTAAAAAAGCTTGAAATGTAAAGAAATGTCCTAAAGGAGTAAATAAATCTAAACTTCTATCAAAAATTAATATTTTACCATTTCTCTCTTCTCCAAAACTTTCATCTAATTTTTTACATTCAAATTCTAAGGATTTTAAAGTAAATTCTACATAAAAATCCAAATTCAAAGTATTGGCTACTGAGTAAATGTCCGGAATTGAACTTAAAAAAACTTTATCTTCTAAAGCCACGTAATTCATAAAAATGATTTTAAAAGGAATATTAGGATTTAAATCAATATCATTTGTTTGATTAAGAGAACAAACTCTAAAAGAATTATATTGATTTTGATCATATTCTTGATTTATAATTTTTAAATTTTCTTTTGTGCATAAAACGAAATAAACCACAGGGAAATCCGCCTTTTCTCTTTTTTCTTCTATTCTTTGAGATAAAACAATATTATGAGTAATTAATTCGGATTGAGTAAAGAGATTAGTCATAATTTTAGCAGTAGATTGATCATAAATTAGAATAGACCACTCAGAATTAGAATCACCTTTAAAGACGTCGTTTATAATTTTATTTTTCTGGGATTTCTTGAGGTCCATTGATGTAAAGAAGGGTTTGTAAGGGGGTTTTAATGGGGTGTAAGGAAGGTAAGGGGGGTAGTGAACCTAGGAAGGATTAGGAGGGGATAGTGAACCTAGGACGGATTAGGAGGGGGTAGTAAATAAGGGTGCAAGGGGGGTAGTGAACGTAGGAAGGATTAAAGGGGGGTAGTGAACGTAGGGAGGATTAGGGGGTGGTAAACGTAGGCTTGACCAAACAACTTGACCCCCATTACCCCCTTAACCTAATCCCCTTCCCTTAACCTACACTCCTCCCAAAACCTACCCCTACCCTTACACAATCTCAATACACATCATCCCTTTATCTTTCTTTACAATCCCTGTCATTATAAATCTCATATCTTCTCCTTTCTTATTTTTAAAACAAATCCCTCCAGTTATGAAAGTATTTTCTTCTATTGTTTTAGTAATATTTTTATAGAAATGAAAAGGGAAAAGGTCTTCAATGCAAACATTATCGATATCAAAATTTTCCTTATCTATACTATCATATTCCTTATCACCTTCCTTACTTTTATTTTCATTTTTAATTAATTCTATTATACTCTTGATATATTTCTCACTTAATTCTAAAAAGATCGTATTTGGTTTTATATTTTTATAAAAATTTAAAAAATGATTTTGGATTTCCTTAAACAAATCATAATTTTCATATTTTTCATAATTTTGTTTTTCATAAATCGTCTTATGAATTATTCCTATGTTTTTATTACTTAATTTTACTTCTTTAAAATTTTTAAACTCATATTTTGCAAATTCCGTATCTCCTAAAACTGAACTTACACAATTATTTTTTATCAATTTATAAAAGAGATTTATAAATAATTTAGAAGTATCTTTACCATTTGTGTAATTTAAAGAAGAATCAAAATCAACAAAATCAAAATCTTTAAAATGAGAAATATAAAATTTAGAATCCAAAAAGAAATAGATTTTGTTATTTAGGGATGATGAAGTATTGTGTGAGGGTATATTTAGAGGAGATGCTTTAAAAAGATATTCCCCCTTATCTACATTTTTACTAATCATATTATAATTATATTTACAATACGGTTCAAATATAGATTCAGATCCTTTTTTAGTAACAAAAACAACATCATTTCTTAAAATAGAATGTAAATGATTTAAAATTATAGAATTGATATTTCTTAATTCGGAATTCAAAATAAATTGAGATTTATAAAAAGGAATTGAATCTATTTCGTGTTTGAGAATGAGGAGATTTAAAAAGAGATTTAGGAAATTGAGCATGTGAAGGAGGGGGGTAGGGGGTAAAGTGGAAGGGTAAGGGGTAGTGGGTGAAGGGTAGTTAGTAAGGGAAGTGGGGGGGGGAGTAGGGTAAAGGTAGGTAATGGGGGTAGGTAGGGAAGAGTGAATGGGATAAGGAGATAGGTAAGGATAAGGGAAGGGTGAATGGGGGTAAAAAAGGGTTCTTAAAGGGATAGGCTTAAGAAAGAAAATTACCCTTAAACCCCTGTCTCCCTATTATCCTCTTCTAATTTATCCCCCTTCCCTTCCCAACTTCCCACTCCTAACCCTTCCCAACCTACTTCCTTACCCTCCCCTCTTACATCCCCTACCCCCCCCCCTCTACCCCCTACTTCCCTTCCCCCACTTAACCCCTCCTTATAATGCTCCACCAAGAAAGAGAAATCAAAATCAAAAATTCTATTTTCGAATCTTCTCATGCTCTCCTTCAAATCATCTCTACTTCTTTAGGTCCTAAAGGTCTAGATAAAATGTTAATAAGAGATAATAAAACTACAGTTACTAATGACGGATCTACAATTTTGAAATTTTTTACTGAACATCCTATTCATAAAATTTTATCTAATGTCTCTAATACTCAAGATGAAGAATGTGGGGATGGTACTACTAGTGTAGTAGTTTTAATTTGTTCTTTACTTGATAATTTAAGGGATTTATTAGATTCTATTCATCCTTCTATAATTTGTGATCATTTAGAGATGGTTAAGAATATTGCTTTGGATTACATTGAATGGGCTAAAGTCCCCATTTCTAAAGAGAATATTTTTAATTCCGTAGTAACTTCTTTAAATTCAAAAATAGCAAATTCAAGTTTAGAAATGGCAGAGGCTTCTATTAAAGCCATGGATTTAGTAAAAAGTAAAAAAGAAGATATTAAAATAATAAAAAAAGTAGGAGGAATAGTAGATGATATAAAAGTATATGAAGGGATATTATATGATATTCAAGAGAATGATATGGTTTGGAATAACCTAGCTAGTGGTAACCTAAATACCCCCACCCTTAATATAAAATGTTTATGTATCCAATTCTGTTTAAGTCCTCCTAAAACTTCAATGGATTCTAAAATTTTAATTGATAAACCTGAATTAATGGAGAAAGTCCTTTTAGATGAAAGAAAATACATTTTAGATCTTTGTAAAAAAATTAAAAGAACTGGTTGTGGTCTCCTTTTAATTCAAAAAAGTATTTTAAGGGATTCCCTTTCTGATTTGGCTAGGCACTTCCTTAAACAAATGAATATTTTACCTTTAATAATTGAAAGGAAGGAAATTGAATTCTTAAGTAAGAAATTAAATATAAAACCAATTAGTGATATTGAATTAATTAAAGATAGTAAAGAAATAGAAATCCAGAAAGTAGATAATTACTTATTATTAAAATCACCATCTTCTTGTACAGTTCTATTAAGGGGTTGTGATGATTTGGTTTTGGATGAAGCTGATAGAAGTTTTAATGATGCCCTGAGTGTAGTAAATTGCTTAAAAAATGAACCCTTTTTGGTTCCGGGAGGGGGGTCTATTGAAATGGGGATATCTTTGAAAATTAAGGAATGTAAAGAAGGGATTTTATTGGTAATGAGGAAGATTTCTAAAGCTTTTGAGGGGGTCCCTTACTTTTTATCAAAAAATGCGGGTTTGAATTCAATTGAGACCCTTTCAGAATTAAAAAATAAAATCCAGAGTCATCCTTCTTATGGGGTAAGTGTAAGGGGACCCAAAATAAGTGATATGTTGGAAAGTGATAATGTGGTACAGCCTTCTAAAATAGCAAAAAGTATAGTGAGTTTGGCAATTGAGACGGTGATTTATATTCTAAAAATTGATGATATACTTCCTTCAAGAAAATAAAAATTAAAATTATTAGTTAAAAAATAATGTGTAGGGTTATAATTTAGATTATGAGAGTGTAGTTGTTATATTGTAAATTAGTAAAATCATTTTTCGAAAATCACTTAATTTGAAAAACAATTTATCTGTTAATTAAAATGGAATTCGAGAATGGTCTTTTAAAAAAGCACTTGCATAAAAATAAAAGGACAGTTGCATAAAATAGAAGTTTTCACTTGCATAAAAGGACGTTTGCATAAGAGGACGTTTGCATAAAAAGACACCTGCATAAAAACACTTCTATATTATCCTCTTATCTCTTGACATATTTGACAGTTCCTTTATGCTCTTCATATAAAGGAGGTAATCAATATCAGAAAATAATTTATCAGTTACATTTAAATTTCATTCTGATCATGACCCGTAATGTATTCTAACAGTATTCTTGGGATTGCAGTGATTTTGTTTTTTACTGGGTTGTCTATTGGAGTGGTGATATTTTTAGTGAGAGCAAAAAAAAATGAAGTGAAGGAAAATGTAAGGGAAGTGAATGAAGGTGTACCAATATTTAAGAAGAGTGTGAAAGTGAATGAAGGTATAAGGGTGATGAAAGATGCTAGGGAAGTTGAGGAGATTAAAAATGTGAAGGAGGTTAATAGCCCCTCTTCTAACTATACCCCCTTATCTAAACCTAAATCTACCCCCATTCCCACACCCCCCACTTCTATTTTTATTAATTCATCATCTCAAACTCCAAATGATCCAATTCACGATCTTTTACAGATTTTTAATAAAGAAGATGATTCTTTTGCTTTTACTCGGGGAGAAGATGGTAATTTACTTTTAATTTGTTCTATTAAAATCCCATTTGAGTCAATTCAAGCAAAAGAAGAAAATGATGTCAGTAATGCCAATTTAAGGAAAGTAATTAAAAATGCAGTATCTCAATATATTTCTATTAGGAACCCGGATGATCAACCCCACTTCATTAACAACTTCTTAAAAGATCTTCACAATAAAAAAGAAAGTTTTATAGGAGGTCGCATAAGCAAGACTTTTATGCCTGATGATATTTTTGAAATTGTGAAAAAGACGATAAGGGGACTTAGGATGTTCTATCAAAAGGAACTCTCTAAGTTGAATGGTAAAGCTGTGATTTGCTTATTGTATGACTTAGAAGATAAGATTGTCAATGGCAACAACAAAAATATGAATGATAGTAACAATGATAATGAGAATATCAATGACAGTAACAATAGCAATGACGACTCTTATAACACTTTCGTATCTCTTTTCTTTACTAATGATCATTTTGATTTTATTCAGGACGTAAGGAATTGTAGGGATCTGTACAAGAAAAAGAAAAAATATCTTTTAAAATTGGGTTTAGAAGGTAAACCCGTGCTTTGCACTCAAGACAATCCTAAAATGGACTATGATATTCTGGATTTTATAATATACGTGTGTAGTAAAGTACTGACGAATACGATATCTAAAAAAATTTATTAAAAAATGGGTTAAATTTAAACAAACATTTATGCGTATATATAGTACACAATTCAAATCTGCTTATATTTTTTTACCCCATACCTACATCCTTCCCTTCTATACTCCCTTCACATCTATACCCCCCCCTTCACATCTATACCCCCTTTGCCATACCCCCACCTAATTACCCCCCAATTAAAATGGATAAAATTTCCAACACCAAAGATCTCTACCACTTCTTCTTAAATCAAAATCATAAAGTAAACACCAACCAATTAATGAGTCTGTACATGTTAGCCATGCAGAAATTCACAGAAGAAGATAAGTACACTTTAATTATAAATTTAAATTACGTCTATTTAAACCCGGACTCAAGTAAAAATTTATTTACCACAATGAAAATGAAATATTATAAATTTTTGTTATTTTGGAAGGAATACATTAGTTTTGAGATTAAAAATAAAACCAAATCTATTTCTAAAATATTAAAAACAAATATAAAGTACATAAGTTTAACAGAATTTACTGGTAAAGATAAAATCATAAATTTTTTAAAGGAAGTTGAGGGAAGTGAAGATTTGAGTAAGTTTGTGAGGAGGGAGAGGGGGTTTATAAGAGTAGAGGAGTGTGATAAAGATAAAGGGAGTGATGATGAGAATGATGAAGGGAAGTTTAGCATGGAATTTGTGCATAAAAGCACAAACAAAGTCGAGTATAAAGGCATAAACAGTGATGTGCATAAAGGAATGTTGGAGCATAAAAATACAATGGAGCATAAAGGCACAAACCACAAAAATACAATGGATCACCAGCACAATTTGGATCTCCGTAAACCCCAGATTGAAGACAAAAACATTTTAATTCAAAATAAAGAAAACATCCAAAATACTAAATTAACTTACTCCCCTTATCCCAAAAAGAAACCTGTTTCTCCCAATTTCCCTTTGAATACCCCCATAACCCCCTCTTCTTCTTCCTTGGCTTGGACTAAACCCAAGTTTTTATGCAATTTGAATTTAAATGGTTTAGAAAGGGCTTCTCCTGATCGGAAATTGAAATTTTCATCTTATCAATCACCTGATAAAAAGAATAAAAATATAGAAATTAATGAGGATATGGATACAATTACAATTAAGAATATAATTGATAATGCCAAAGATCTTAATCATAATAATAAGAAGGATTTTAATAATAATCATAATAATGTTAACCTTAATACTATCCCCCCTCCACCTCTCCCTTCTATTACCCAACCTCCACTTTCTTTACCTTTAAATAATAACTCCCCTACTAGAATAGATTTACATTGTACAATTGCTCAAAAAGTTTATAAAAAATGTGGGATGATAGGAAAAGGCGGTAATTCTAAAGTTTATCTCGTAGAAAGGGAAAGTAAATTTTATGCTTTAAAAGTCGTAAATATAGAAATGGATTACAAATTAAAAGAAAACACTTTAAAAGAAATAAGGACTTTAGAAGATTTAAAAGGGATGTTCGGGATCATTAAGTTAATAGATACACAAGTAGATCAAGATATCATTTACATTTTATTGGAATACGGATCTACTGATTTAAACAAATACATCAGAAAAAACACCCTTTCTATTTTTGCAATTTTATTTTTTTGGGAGCAAATGCTTAAAATCTTAAAAGGTCTTCATGCGCGTAAATACATTCATGCGGATTTAAAACCAGCCAATTTTGTGATTGTTGATGGGAATTTAAAATTAATAGATTTTAATATTTCATCTAAAATTAGAGGAGATACAACGAGATTAGATTTAGAAAGACCTTGTGGGACTTTAAATTATTTAGCACCTGAAGTATTAGATAGTACTAAAAAAGAAAGGAGAAGGGCTTCTGATGTATGGTCTTTAGGGATAATTTTGTATGAGATGGTCTATAAAAAAGTCCCAGTGGATTTTAATTCACAAGGAGATTGGCTTGATAAAATTCAAAATATAAAAATAGAAGAAGGAGAAATGAAATATAAAAAAATATTAAAAATGATAAGGGAGTGTTTAAGAAGGAATCCTAAAGAGAGACCAACAGTAAGTGAGTTATTAGAGGAGCTCGAAGAATGAAGGAGGGGGAAGAGGGGTGTAATAATAGACTTGATTAGGGATTGAAAGGAAGATGTGGTAGCTAGGGAAAAAGGGATGTGTTTATGTAAAAATTATGTAAGTATGTGGTTACCCGTGTCTAAATAAGACCTATCTTAAATTAAAGATATTAACCATAAATTCAAATAACCCCACTTTTATTTTTATAACAAAAACACATAAAAACATATTTTTTCTAATACAAAACATGCATAAATATCTAATCCTATCACATAAAGCATAAAAGTCCTTATTTCTCCAAGGGGTACCACTTCCATAAATGAATTAAAATCTGGATTCATTTCAAAAATTAAGTAAAGAATAAAAGTAAAGAGACAAAATAAACAAGTAAATAATTTCTTATTTTCTAATAAACTTTCTCTAAAAGGTCTTCCTATGTAATTTACTAAAAATGTTGATAATTGTTGAGTTGTACTTAAATAAAAAAGGGAAGTGTTAAGAAGAGAAGGAGTAAATTTCTCTTTGTATTCCAGGATTTCAATCTTTTTTACTCTAAAAATTACTGCAAAATAAGAAATAATATGAACTATAACCTGAAGGGATACACTCAAAAGAATATAAGGATTAAAAATATTAGTTAAAGGTCTTTTCTTAGAAATTTCTTTAAGGGGTTGATTAGAAGTAAGGAACATAAAAGCAAAAGCCACTAAAATCCCGGATCCCACCATTTGAACTTCCCCAAAACGAATACCCATACAATCCAAAACACTAAGAGAAAATGCATTAACAAGGGAATTAAGACCTAGGATTTTATACATTTGGATAGTAGTAACTAAAGCACTCCTCCCTTGTCTAATAATATTTAAAATACTTTCTAAAGATCCAGTTTTAGCAGTAAAAGGGGCTGCTACACTAGCATCCCCCATTTTGGCTGTAGTAGTTTCACTTAATTCCTTTTCTAATCTACGAAGTAATTTCTTTTGAGGGGTATCATCTTTATAATCCTCAATTTTTAAAGTAGTAGACCCCCCTTCTACTAAAGCTACTCCAATATGAGCCATTTTTAAAGCCCCTACGTCATTAGTACCATCCCCACACATAAGAGTAAATTTCCCCATTTGATTGTATTTCTCTAAAATCTTTTCTTTATGAAGAGGATCAGCCCTAGCAAAAATAGAAAAATTAATAAAATTTTTATCTTCTAAAATTTGATCAATATTATCCCCTTCTACTCCTTTAGGATCTATTCCTAATTTCTTGGCTACTGATAAAGCTGTTAATAAATTATCCCCTGTAATCATAATAACTTTATGACCAGAATCCTTAAGAGTAGTAATTGTTTCTTGGGCATTATGTTTAAGTCTACAAGAGAATAGAATAAAACCTGAAAAAAATAAATCTTTTTCTATTTCGTTTCTATTAAAAGAAAGATTGTTATTGTTGTTGATTCTTTTATAAGCTAATGCTATCACTCTATAACCTTCTTCTGCATATTTTTTATAAAAAGAAAAAGATTCAGGGATTTCCTTTAAAAATTTCTCTACTACTTCAGGAGCTCCTTTCATTCCTACAATAAAAGATTTATCAGGAGAGTGGTCTCCCTTCTTGGATTCGAATAAAACTGTCATTCTTTTGAGTTCAGAAGAAAATGAATATTTCTTAATAATTTTGTAATTTGAATTTAAAGAATCTTTAACTGAATTAAAGAAATTAAAAGAAGAAGGATTATTAATACATTCCTTACTATCATAACTATCTAAGCTACTATCTAAGCTACCATTATCCTTATCCTTACCTCCCTTACTACTATCCTTACCTACCTTACTACTATCCTTATCCTTACACTCATCTTCACTTAATGCAATGGATGTCAAATATTGATTAACTCCTATTTCTAAAGGATCTCCACTAAGTTTTCCTTCTAAAGAAATTAAAGAATGACAATTCCTAAGAATATCAACTGTAAATTTATTAGGGAATACAATCTCAGATACTACCATACTGGTTTCAGTAAGTGTACCTGTTTTATCAAAACAACACACATTTACTTTTCCTGCTAAGGGGATTCTAAAGGGTTCAAGGCAAAAGACTCCTAGATCCATAAGACTTTTAACACAAGAATTAACTGCCATACTTAATTCTAAAGGAAGTTCAGTAGGGACCACATTCGTAATAATCAAAATAACTTCTAGGAAAATTTTATAAGAAGTCTTTTTCATTTTAAGACCTTCTCTCCAGGTGTAAGCCCCGGCTATAATAGCAAAAATTAAAAGGATTCCTATAAAACCAAAGGCTTCTTTATCATTAACTGTAACATCTTCACTAGCCATCATTTTCTTAATTAATTCTCCTTGTTGAGTATCAAAACCTGTTAATAAAACATAACCTTCAATATAATCTCCTTCTATTTTAACAATATCTGTACCAGCAAAAAGAACATGTCTCTTATCTTTAGTAATATCAAAATCTTTATTATCATCTACTTCTTTAATATCTTCTTTAGTTAAAGGAATTGATTCCCCTGAGAGCATGGCTTCATTAACAGCACAAGATCCTTTTAAAAGGAGAATATCACAAGGAAGGCGGATATTAGAATTAATCCTTACTAAATCCCCGGGATACAACTCAAGGGAATCCCTTAAATCTTCTTTATCTTTCTCTAAGACTGTGACTTTAATAGAAGAATGGTTCATAGTACGGAATTGTTTAAAATTTATAATCCTCTGGGTTACTAAACCGGCTTCTATTAAAAAAAGCATTACAATCGTAAACAGGGCCTGGTAAACGTATTCATCTAAACACCAAAGGATTCCACAAAAGATTTGGAATACGAAAAATGGAGAGACTGCGTGTTGAGCAAAAAGTTTAGTAAAAGAAGGTGGGTCTATCTTAAAATAATTCTTATTGAATTTTAATTTAAGAGATTCTTCTACTAAAGGCTCTTCTCTTTTCTTAAAAAATCCGTATTTCTTATTTAAATCTGGACTTAATCTAATAATTTTCCCTTCTTGGATCATAAACTTTGTTTTATTAAATTCAAACGTATCTTTTTGAACTTCACAAAGTTTATTTTTGTAAAGGATGAGAGTGGGTGACTTAGAAGGATAAAGACAAAGGGATATTCTAAACTTTGTAGACCAACAACTAGAAAGGAATAGTAAAATACCAAATAAAACAGTGAATAATGGGACTATGTGGTAAGAAGAAGTGATTCCGATTAAAACTGGTAAGATGTAAATCGGAATTAAATAATATCTCTTAAAAAATGGTTTCTCTCTGAAGAGCATTAACGACATAGGGGTAAAAAAAATTCAGATATTTAAGCTTTTTTGCATAAACAAAAGAAATATGAGTAAGATAAAAATATGGTGATAAGGTAGAGAGAGGGGATAAGGAAGAGTGAAGTAGGGTGGTTCATAGTAATCTATAATATTGTGCTAAATTAAACTATGCAATACACTTACCTTTTTAATATACACCTGTCAAAACAATTACAAATAACATATTAAATTTTTTTAATCACATCTTCCTTTAATTTCTCTTCTCTTACTTTCTTTAGTCCCAATCACATAAGACACGGCTCCCCACCCGGAAAATGTATCTCTATCAACTGCATTCAAAAAGGCCTGTGTACTAGTCACAAACAAACTTTCTTCATCTAAGTCGGGAGTAAACAAGGCCTCACATAAACCTGATAAATTATTAGCAGCTGTTCCTGAAGTAATGAATTCATCACTCTCATCCATACACCCAAGACAATCCATTCCTACTATATAAGGATTATTATTCTTTCCTAGACCTGCTACTATAACTGAAACGTAGTAAGGAGAAGTTCTTTTACTGTACAAAATGTAAGAAATCATTTTACTTAATTCGTTTGGTTCCATGTCCCGATTTGAATTAAGTCGGAAAAGGTTGTGGGATCTCCTAATTTTCCTAAAAAGGATTTGAGCATCCGAGATAAGACCAGTGAATCCCACAAAAAGACGAGGAGTAATTTCATAAATTTTAGTAAAATTCTTACTAACTCCTATAGGACCATTTCCTAATCTCTTATCGTTTATGATACACACGCAGTCCTTGCCTTTCATAGCCAAAATTGAACCACCATAGTGTTGAGAGATATCCGACATTTTAAGGGGGGAAAATTTACAAAAAGATAAATTGTGAAATTTAAAAATGCATAAACGCATAAAGAGAGTTTTTATGCTTAAACAAACAAATAAAAAGTATTTTTTATGCAAAGAAATAAACTCTCTATGCATTTTAAAGTTTGTATGAGAGAGATGGTACCAGGAGTTTGATTAACCAGCCTTCAATAATTTTTTTATCTCGTCATCCCACGCACTTCTCTTTTTTAAATACAAATTACATCTTTAACTCTTTATTTAACACTCTTTTTTTTTCTATTCCCCTATGGACTTAAAATCCCAAATCGTCACGGAATTACACGGAACCAAAAGACACACAATTTTAAATCGAGTAGATTACGATTTTGGACCTTTAGAAGAAATTAGTACAATAGATCTCCCTTTCCTAACTGTTCCTTTCTTAAATGGACGTGTTTATTATAATTTTAATAATAAAGAAGAGTCTCTTGATTGTTTTTTAGAATTCAAAAGCCTCCTCGAAGGCCTTGGCTTAATTTCTCCGGTCCTCAAAGCTGCGTGTTCTTCCAGGGCCAGAGAAGATAAAATTAAAATTTACAATTTAAAAAGGTCTTTTACTTATCATTTTATAGATTGGGAAGATAGAGAGTGGGTTATTTAACTCCTTGAGTACTTCTACATTCTTTCTTCAGAAGAAATTTACTTTTTAAAAGAAGAGAAAAATCTACCGAAGTCGAGTGATCAAAAGGAAATTAAACATTTTGAGATAATTAAAATTAACAAAGAAAATAGAAATGAAGTTAGAAATGAGATGGTAGATTTACATAGAGAAGGTTTGATTACCACCCCACAACCAAAGCCACAACCCGTAACATCCCCACAACCTAATTTTATTATAGAACACACTCTTTTAAATAAAACTACTGTCAAATTTAATAGAAAAGATTTACTTAAAAGGAGAATTAACCCAAAATACACTTTAGAAGATTTCGGGGATGTGATAGCCGAGAGACTTAAAAAATTGGAAGAGATGCCTAAAATTAAACCAAAAATTAAAGAAAAAACTTTAAAAGAAATTAGACAGAAAGATGAAGAAAAAGATGAAAAACATGTTAATAAAGGGAATACAAAAAGAATGGGATAAAAAATAAACAAAATTAAAATAAATATTTTTTTTAAGCTCTTTAAAATTTTAATCAGAATCAGTGTAATCGGAGCTTGTTGCTTCTGAACTCATTTCTTCTGTATCATCGTCAGTTGCATCATCTAAATCCGAGTCTGTCTCATCGGAGGACACTCCACTATCGTAAGATGAATCTGTATTTTCATTATCGGATGTCTGTACTTCTTCGCCGGGCCTTTTCTCTTCTTGACTGGACATTACTTCTTTGTTCATGCTAGATCCATTGCCATTTTCTGTGCTCGACATGGGGGGGAAAAATTTCGAATCTTAAAAATTTAATGCATGAAAGTTATTCAGGGGGGTTAGTAGGGGGAATAGGAGGGATGGGGGTATATGAGGTCGATTATAGGGGGCATTGGGGTATATAAGGTAGGGGTCAATCATAGGGAGGTATATGAGGCGTAGTAATATGACCCTGTTTATGCTTAACTTACAATTTATTACTAACAAGAGTAATTTTCATTTTACATTAATTTTTTTATTAAAATTTGTATTTAACAGGTCTCCCATTAGTTTTTTTTAATACGTTTTTTTCTACTAAATTTTCAAGAAAAGTCTCCCATTCATCTTTTTTGGGTCTTTTTGAACTCGTAAACATTCCTGATCTCGCCATACTCGAAGAAAATTGATTATTTTTATATTTGTCTCTAAGTTTACGGATGATTTTCTCAATTGAATACGATTCACCAGAGAAAGAAATGTGAGAAGGATCAGAGTGTTGGATAATAGAAGGATTAATTAAACTATCTTGAATGGAGATGTCCTTAATGGGTTCTGTAATGGGCTTGTTATCATTTATAGATTCTTTATCCGTGTTTTTATTCGTATTTTTATCCTTTTTAGGTCCTGCCTTAGTATCCCCTTTAGGCTTATTGCAATCCCCATTACTCTCTTTGACCCCTTTGCTCTCTTTGGCTTTCTTATCCCCTTTGACCCCCTTACTCTCTTTAACCTTATTAGTATACCCTTTGAGTTTATTAACCCCCTTACTTGTTCCTTCCTTACTATTTTCACTTTTTCCATCTGGCTCATCAAAAATCTCTTTTATTAATTTTACTGCTCTCGTTATATCAAGTTCTATTTCTTTAATAGAATTGGCTATGGAAGCCATTACTTTAATAAATTCCTTTTCTTTAAGTTTTTTAAAAGCTTTAGGATTCTTTTTATTATTTTCATCTTCTTCTCTGATGATATTGTTTAATTCTGATTTAAGGAAGTCCATTTTACCAGGTTCTTGTTGTTTTGATTTAGTCATTTTGGGTTTAATTTTAGGCTTGTTCTTAAATTTGGAAATATCAATAATCTCAGAATTTTTATTGGTTTCTAAACTTTCTTGTGAATTGGATTCGCTTTCTTCTTTAATAACTTTGTCTTCGTTAACTTCTTTAGAATCCTCCACGGTCTTAGACTCGTTTTTGGATTTATTTTTAGACTTAATTTTAGACTTTTGTTTACTAATCTTTTTTATGCGCATAAAATCACAGAAGAAAATTAATTTATAAAAAAGTACACGCATCAATGACCAACCTCCTCGTCATTTTAAGTAAATAACCAAAAAATCAAAAATAAAGCAAACAAAAAGTCAAAAAAATCAAAAGTTGTTGTATACAGGCATTTGATCAAAAATTAAAAATTAAAATATTAAGTTCGAACAAAGTAACTGATCTATGTATTATGATGATATTCTTTATAAATATTTGTATACAGTTTTAATAAACTTTAATGATTTATTATTATTGATTTGTAATGATATAGGCCTCTTCTTTGATGACAACAATGTTTTGATTTAAAAAATTGATATACGTAACAAGAAACAAAAAAAGGATAATGAGAAAAATAATAATCTACTTGTGGATAAGAAACATAGAAGGTTCCATGGGTCTATTTACCTAATGTATATTTACAACCTTGTACGGACTGGTAATAATAAGAGAAAAAATGCCTAGGGCGGCCATAGCAGAAATGGATATCCTTGTGCAGTACAAACCCTGCACCACAAGTAAATAACAGCTTGTTTATATTTATAGTTAAATATTTAAGCAGCCACAGTCCATTAAACATTGTCCTCATTAATTGAAACCCTTGCATCAGAGATATTCATTTGTAATGGTACTAAAAGTCAGGTGCCTACAGCCAGGGGTGAGTAATCTGCGGCCCTCGAGGCGCGTAAAATTACATTTATTTTTTTAATGAGTCCATAAGTAAGATTAAAGATAACATCGGTTTAAATCACTTTAATACGAATAAATAACATGTTATAAGTATTTATTATATCTTCTAGGCATACTTTTTCACCTAAATGATCTTCTATTTTTAAACTCCGGCCCGCCGATCAAAAAAGGTTGCTCACCCCTGTTGTAAAATTAAATTCGTTTTAAAATAAATGTGTCATTTATTGATCAAAATATAATAAAAACTGTTATGAGTAGAAACCCCCTTTAAGCCGAGTAGTATTCTCCCTAAGTGACATATAGCCCATATTTTTCTTCAAGAGATTTTAATAAAAACCTTGGAATTTATTTCTTTCCCTCATGAGGGGGATCATACGGTCGGCAAGCTAATTAAATAAACTTTGAAATCCAGGGGAAACGCCAATTAACAATAATTAAAAACAGATTGTTATAAAAATATGATATTCAAAGGGAAGCAAATAATTAAAATGTATCTAGATATTCTAATTATACAGAAGATCAGGGGTGTCGAACTGGTAAAATAAATGATTTTTTAATGTTATTGAAATAATGGACGCTATCGAATATTTTAATGTAAAGCCAAGGAAACCTCAATTTTTATCTTTTAAGGGACTTAAAAAACCTATTAGAACCAATTTATGAATGTCCAGTAATGAAAAATGCTTTCTCTTACAATGATAAACATGAATTATTTAAAGATTTAAGAGACAATATTGAATTAAGTCGATATTATATCTTAGGTATGTTAAAGAAAGAACACGTTTGGATTTTAT
>DWJA01000002.1:0-24760 GCA_018248675.1 Gesta gesta | reverse complement strand
TATTCTCCGATCTTACCCCTGGGATCTGAGGAATAGTATAGAGTGGTGTCAAAGTAGAGTAGTAATAAAGCATTATCTTTAACATATCAAGTATGTTTGCCGGTTCACAGGTTTTATTATTGGCCAATAAGATTTGCATCATTATTTGTGTTAATTCGGTGTAGATATTAAGTGAGAGGATGAGTTATATTTAGCCAAATACATAATCAGTTTTTCAATAACTGATTAAAACGAAATTCCATTTATATGAACAAAATAAAAATCCTAGTTTCTACATAAATTAAATTGAAAATTGCTTTACATTAGAATTATATTTTTGTTTAGGATATTCACAAAATATTCTTATTTTTAGTAAACGTTTCTGTGCTTATATTTTGTAATACTTTACCAAAAAAAACTTTTTAATTCATTTGAATTAAACTTTAAATTATGAAAAGAAATAATGTAATTTCTCTTTTTGTTGCCACAATAGATTTAGTGTCCAATTGTTTAATTAAAGGACACATAATGATTTCATCCTAACCCCCCACAATTTAATCATTTAATCTTCAATAAATTCCTTTTCCATATTTTTTATCCATTTCGACAACATGATATTGCAGCTTCTTATTTGAAAAACCAAACACTTTTCCTCCCAATTCTTGTTTACAATGATTTGAGCATCATTATGCATGTCATTATAAGCATTATTAAGATCCAATAAAACCTTTTCTTGTATTTTATGAGATTCTAATATTCTTGAAGTATTATTTATTTGTTTTACGCACATGTTATTAATTTTCGCAATCATTTCTGACGCTTTTTCTTTTTGTATCGATAACGATTTAAAAATTTGTTTAAAATCAATTAAAGTAATTTTTGTCAATATTTTTAACGATTTTTCAACATCATCAAATGATTTTGTATTAATCAGGCCATTTTCTTCTCTTTTCTCAACTACAAGATATATCGTTTGAATATTGTTTATTAGATTGTTGCAACATATAAATAACTCTCCAACTATTTCCCTACTGTTTTTCTCAAGATTTTCAAGCTCAACTAAGATTTTTTCAATTTTCTCAATTGCCAAACAGATCATATCGAATTTTAATTCACTTTTTGTTTTGTTATTTTCATATTCAACTTCAGAACATCTAACTTCGACTTTAGGTAACTCAAAACTGAACTTCTTTTCTTGTATCTTTTCAATTACATTATTTACTTTCTTGAAAATAGAATTCAAGCTTTCAATAATATCACTTTCGCAACACGAATCGGCATATTCGCTAGTGGTATCAACGATGTTTAAAGTTAATGTTGACAGACGTCTTTTTCTTTTTACAGCTGAACTTTGTTCACCAAACAAAATGGTATTAATATCTTCATCGCAACGTAAAACCGATGGTTCTGTGCAATAAACAGTATTCGATAAAAACAAAAAACTTATCACAGCTAATATAAAAGCGGATTCCATAAATAAAGGGACATTTTTGTGTTTATAGATAATCATCATTGATATCAGTAGGATTGTGATAGATTTTTTTTGATAAGATGAAAGAATATGAAAAATATCTTATGCTTTATTTAATTTATGATCTTGGTTTTATTTAAACTTAACTCGTTTATTTTTTTAATTATAAATGAATTATAAAAGAGCTCGTTATCAGCAGCTAATTGTAACAATGAAACTAGAAAAAAAATAAATTATAACCCGTGAAATTGCGTTTGCATTTTTAAACAAATAAATTTTGACATTGATTAGAATATTATGAGAGCTGAAAATTGAGTATAAATTAAGTATTCTATTGCTTTTTAATTTTCACTAACTCCAGAGAAGATTCAAAAGACTGTAATTAAAATCTTATTTTCTTTTTCTTGAAATCTCTATAGTCCTGCATTTTTTTTTGTAAAAAATACTTTTTAATTGCTGACTAACTGAAAAACTTCATTGTCATTTTAAGAAATGAATCTACAAGCCCCCAATGTCTGAAAAAAAAACATCTTGGCACGAGATGATAAAAAAAAAACTTGCAAATAAAACAAAAACTTTAGAAAATCACAAAGTTATCATTCCACATGAGAAACCCGTTACTAATACTGTTGCTGTTGTGGATAACCAACCAGTTAGATTAAAAGTTTCTGTAAATACTTTCGGAACTATTACACTCAAGCCCTCGAGTAAAGCACTTTCAAAAATATTATGTAGTTGCAAAGACACAGTTTATGACATTAAAAATAATGAATGGAAAGTATCTCCTAATGATTATCTAAAAATTAAGAAAACATTACAATCTAATAAGTTTTTATTTGATGATATTCCGAAAGGTCTACTCCAACTTCTTAACAACAAGACAATTCCATACGATTTTCGATTAAGTGGTGAAATTTATGAAAAGATGTTTAAATTTCAGAAAGATGCAGTTTTATTTTCTTTGAATAGAGGAGGACGAGTTCTTCTTGGTGATGATATGGGTCTTGGTAAGACTGTACAAGCTTTGGGTGTTGCTTACTATTATAAAGTGGAATGGCCTCTATTGATAATAGCTCCAGCATCTCTTTTGGACAATTGGGCAGAATCTATTAGAAACTTTTTAGATGAAATGGGTACAATTGTTAGATCCAAGTCGGACTTTGGAGATAAAATTAGTATAATCAGTTATGAAATGGCCGCCAAGAATGCAGAAATTATAAAAGCCATAAAGTTCGGTGTCATTTTATGTGATGAATGTCATTACTTGAAATCAACAACTTCACAAAGATCCAAAAAACTTGTTCCTATTCTACAAAGTTGTTCTAGACTTGTATTGATGTCAGGAACACCAGCAGTTAGTAGACCCGTTGAATTGTACAACGTATTTGGAGCTTTAGATAAAACTTTGTTTCCTAATTTCCAAGAATATGGAAAACGATATTGTAATGCTCGTAAGGTGGGTCATTGGTATGATTATAAAGGCTGTACGAATGCAGATGAATTGAATTGGATACTAAAAGAATTCTTTATGATAAGAAGAACGAAAGCTGAAGTATTAAGTCAGTTACCTCTTAAATCAAGACGACAGATCGTTCTTTCTACAGCAGCAAAAACCACAACTACTACTGCTGATATTCTTGGAGAGACAGTAGAAACAAGTATAATGGCTCAATATGCAGAAGCTGCTTCCATAAAGTTGGATTGTGTCAAGGAATACGTTCAAACTATGATAGATCGAGATATAAAATTTATAATATTTGCACATCATACTGTTATGCTTGACGGATTAAGCGAATTTCTGACTAGCAAGAACCTAAATTATATTCGTATTGATGGATCTGTGGCAGGACAAATGAGACACAAATATGTAACTGAATTTCAAAATAATGAGAATGTTAGAATTGCTTTACTAAGTTTAACTGCTTGTTCGACTGGTTTAACTTTAACAGCTGCAAAGGCCGTTGTTTTTGCTGAATTGTATTGGAATCCGGGGACTTTACTACAGGCAGAAGATAGAATCCATAGAATTGGCCAAAAAGACAATGTAGATATCCACTATCTCGTGGCCAAAGGTACAATAGATGAATATGTATGGCCTGTACTTATAAAGAAACTCAATGTACTCCAATCATTGGGAATTCAGGAAAACAATCTTAAGAAAGTCAATACCGGCAATAAAAAGCAAACTCTTATCGATGATTATTTTAAGAAAAAATAAAAAGTGTAAAGCCCTTTACGTTTAAATGGAAAACACAAAAAAAATGGATAGCACAGAACTACTTAAAATAGAATTAAACTTATTAAGCGACATTTATCGTAATTATAGAAACCATTTTAAATCATCAATACTTATTGATAGAATAAATGAAGTTAGAAAACTTACTAGACGGTTTTTAATATCAAACTCTAAATTATTGCAATCTAAATTAATGGGAAAGTGTCTTGATCTTTATGTCTCTGTTTCTAATATTTCCGTCATGGGACATTATAAGACGTTGTGCATTGTTTTATTTAGTATAAGTGCTAGGATTTATAGATGTGCAAGACAACTTAGTTAGCGGTTACGTTTTAATTGTGCTTTTATCGAAGTTAAATAGATTACAAATATTTATAAATACTTTTATTTCTTTTGTTTAAGGTTTAATTCTTATGATCAAGTTTGTTTCTTATTTGTAAATTTTTCTATTCCTTTCCCTATGAACAACAAAAACATAAAATTAGAATCAAAAACCGAAGAAACGATTATAAGAGGAATGAAGTTAAATATAGAGAACAAACGAGCTTCTACCGCAATAAAAACACCAACAAAGAAAATTTCAAGACCTGTTATTAATATGGAATCAAAAGATGAAATTTTCTACAACAAACACATGGTTTCTGATAAATTACAAACGTTAGTAGCTCAAGGTATTGCCCAGAAGAAACATGTTGAAGATGGCCCACGTTTTGAGAGAATGTTTACATTTGATGATATCAAAAATAAATGGAAGAATTTAGAAGGAAGGAACAAAATGTAGAATAAATTATTGAATTCAGAATAATTTTGCATTTAACACCTGACATTATCCATTAAATCTTTTTTATCAACTTTTTCTTTTTTTGTAACGGTTTTTTTTAATCGTTAAATTTTTTAACCATAAGAATGGAAACTGATAATTTGGATGAGAAAGACATAGAAAGAGTATTAACGATGCTAAATAGTAAAAATGTCAAATGTTTAAGTCAGACTTTTGATGAAAGTGAATTAGATTCTATTTTTTATGGTGTCAAACAACATTTACTTTTGATTATAAAAACATATAAGGCAGAGTTTTATTACTTACTGGCTTATCTAAATACAACTAACGAGAACTTAAAACGGAGTTTAAAAGAGGCTTTAGTAAATCTTAACCCACCAAATGCATTTATAAGTTTTTTAGAAGAAGGTACCAAATTTTCAGTTGAAGATTGTAAGATGCTCGATTTAAAAAATGTAAATTTTTTCGAAAGTGTCGAGAAAAATGTCATAAAAGATGATTTATCTTCACTAAAACATACTTATAATGACACGAATCATGCACCAAAAGATTTTATGAGCTTGTTTGGTGATGATTTTACTCTTAATTACGTCCAAAGAGTTCTAAGTGATGTTGCCTTTAATACAAACGATAGTTTTCTTTTATGTGCTCCTACTGGTGTGGGAAAGACAGTAATAGCAGCAATGAGGATTTTTAGATTGTTTTCGATGAATAAAGATACAAAAGTTGCGTATGTAGCACCTATCAAAGCACTAGGAAATGAAGTTTATAATTTTTTATGTAAAGTGTTTAAAGATTTAAATGTTTTATTGGCCACTTCAGATGAAGAAATTAGTCACCAAGAAGTTAAAGATAGTACTATTATTGTTGGTACACCTGAAAAAATAGAATTAATTATGAGAAATACCTTTATTGATTTTGATTTAATAATTTTAGATGAGATTCATATTTTAAATGACCCAAGAGGTTACATTATAGAAGGATTAGTTGCTAGAACAATGAAAACATCTACTAGTTTTATTGGTATAAGTGCTACTGTTTATAATTTCGAGGACATAGCTATGTTTTTAGGTGTGACTTATTACAATATTTTCTATTTCGGAGAAGAACATAGACCATCTCCTTTAACTCATGATGTTGTATTTACAGAGAATGTTGATAGAGAACTTCACGAAGTTCTGGCTGAATGTGAAATTCCTCTTGTAATTTTTGTTCATTCACAAAAAGATACGTTAAGTACAGCAGAATAGATAAAGCAGTACTATGATCGTTATGAAAACATTCATAATGTAATTTCATTTGAAAAAGATGTCGAGGATTACGAATATCTTCATCCTCAACTCAAAGATCTAATTTTTCATAGAATTGGAATACACCACTCGGGTTTAGATAAAAAGACAAGATTGATAATGGAAGAATTTTACAAAAAAGGAATATTAAAAATACTTGTGAGCACATCTACTCTGGCTTGGGGTGTTAATTTACCAATTCAAGATGTTATTATTAAAGGGAGTACTTATTATAATCCAGAAATAGGAGACTATCAAGAGCTTTCTAATATGGAAATAAGACAAATGTTCGGGAGAGCTGGACGATATCCTGGGATGACAAATTGTAAAGGATTTTTAATATCATCTACTACTTCTAATTTATATTTTAATCAAACTATCGAATCTTATATATTACCCAATATCTGTAATTTAGTTCTAGTTGAAATATTCTTAGGTGCAACATCATTTAAAGATTTAATTGATTGGTTCAATAATACTTTTTATATGGTCAGATTGATAAAATACAATGAGAATGCATTTACATTGGCAAAAGATATTTTATACACAGCTTTAGTACATTTAAGTGAGAGTAACATGATTGAAGGTTTTAAAATTACGTCCTACGGAAGAATAACAGTCAAGTATTTTTTAGATTATTCAGATGTCCATAAATTTTGCCATCTAGTCAAACCAAACACATCTGAAGAACGTTTACTTGATTTAATTGGCGAGTTTAAAGAATTTCGCAATTTAAAAGGAGTTATTGATGTGGATTCTGAATGTTATACTAATTTTGGAAAAATACTCACGTTTTATCTGCAAAATAAGAAGATTAACAATGAAATTGTAAACCAATCGATAAATCAAATTAAACAAAATTTCCCACGAGTTATAAATGCTGTACTCGAGCTGTGCATTAGTAAATCCCTTCCGACTGCACTCAAGGCAATAGAACTTCTAAAGGCGTTTGAATTGGGTTGCTGTACTGGTAGTTCACCTTTTAGACATTTTAATTTAGAAAAGGTTGATGAAATAGAAAAGAAAAATATACCATACAAAGTATTTCGAGAAATGAAAGAAGACGATTTTAAAGAATTAGGAATTGAAGGTTATAAATTTTTAAAATTTTTGCCTAATTTTAATATTGATTTACAAATTTATTGTGATTTGCCTAAAGAAGAGGGATTAATCATCCATTTCGAAATTACAAAAGAATTTAATGACACAAAAATGAGATCAATCAAATACTTGTTTGTAGTTAGAGATTTCTACAATTCTATTATAATCTCAGATGTACTTTATCTTTATAAAGAAGCAGACTCTTACACGTTTTTCTATTCTATTCCAAAGAGAAGATTTATTCAAGTTGAGATTATATCTTATGAAATGATAAATACGACTATCAGTAAAGCCTTTGATCTTTATACTATGGATAGGTCTTATTCTCTTTATGATACCGAAGATTTAAAAGAGAATGTATTCAAATTATCACATGATTCTAATTTATTGCATGTTTACAATCAATTTGATTTTAATTTCGAAGGAAATGAGATTTTAATTGTGAAAAATAAAGAAATAAAAAATAAAATTAACATGCCTTCCTTAACACATCTTGAATTTATTTCGCTTTTAATGAATAATTCGTATGAATTGGATCATAATTACGTTATAATTAACTCTCATGAGATCTCAGAAATCCCTACTTTTAACGCTTTAATTAATTGTTGCAAACATTTGGAGATCAATGTTAAATTAATAAGTATCAAGCCATTCACACCATTAAGGCCAAATTCTATAACTGTGTCACATTTTGGAGGTTTTTGGAGCAGAGTAAATGAATTTACCCGAGATTTGATTTTTAATTTAAAACGTTTTGATTCACTTAATCACTTAATAGTAGTCTCTAATCATCAGGTCATAGATTTTCTAGAGAAAGAATTACAAAAGAAAGTCAAAAATTATCAAATAATGTTCTTTAAGGACATAGAAATTGATCTAAAACCAACCAAGATTTGTGATTTTGTTCATATTTTCGATACACAATACTTTGATTATTCCTCTTCTTCTTTTTTAGATTATAGAATGGATTTTATGGTATATTTAAGTAAGCTCGCTAATAGATCGAGATTTTACATCCAAGAGAGCAAAATAAGACTTTACTTTCAAAATGACAATCTACGAGTTTTGTACAAGTATAAAGAAGAAGATACAATTGATTTTAACTACGAATATTTATTTAAATATGAAATTTCTCCACAATCAGTCTTAATCCTCGAAGATGGTTGCAAGAACAACATGGGAATTAGTGCCATTCTCTTTCTTATCTTTCAAATCGATGAATTACGTGAAGAAGTTGTAGATCCGAAGTATCGAAATCATAAAGACATAGAACTAGGTCTTAAATACATTAAGACTTGTAATTTAATTAAAAATGCACAAGACAATACAAATGAAGATATTGTTTATCCCGTAAGTAATGTCCTTAATCTTTTTACTGACATTTGTTCTAAGAAAAACTACTTAAAGACAATGATCAACACGATTTTTATTTTACAAAAGATAACTAAGCTTCAAGATAAATGTTTTAAAATTGTAATTGATGAAAAGAACGTTTTATTAGATGTAAATTTTACTGAAGGCTATCCTTTTACATTTTATGTTATCTTTGAAGACTGTTCATATTTTTTAATAGAAATTAAAACTCCTGGAGCTTACCAAATTGGAACAAAAGCGCAGAAGATGTACATTTTATGTAATAAAGTAAAAGGATATGAAGTTGTTTAAGAGATAAAAAAGAAGTAAATCATGGTATATTAATCATTAAAGATTTTGCACAGTAGGTCTTTATACAAATAAACTTTTTTTAAAAAACTTTTTTAATTAAGGATAAAGCCTATTAGGATCTCTTGGGAATAAAGAAAAGTGTCTAATATCGGACATCCCAAAATAAGCTTTCAAAAATCTTTCTAAACCAATTCCACATCCTCCATGAGGTGGTGCTAAAAGCTTCAAGATATCCTCCTAAAGTTTTAGGATTAATCTTATGCTTATTTAAACTTTCTAGTAATTTGGAATAATCGTTTATTCTCTGAGCTCCTGATAAAATTTCTTCTCCTCGGATTATAAAATCATAAGACCTAGTCAATCCAGTTTCAGGATCTACGTAAGTATAAAAAGGTCTACAAGAAGTAGGATAATCTTTAGCAATAAAAATATCAGTTCCAAATTTCTCTTTTACTATTTTACCCAGTTTTTTCTCGCATTCATTATTAAAATCATCTTCGTATCCTATTTCTGTACCTTCTTTCTTAAGGAGATCAATACATTCCCTGTGAGTTAAGACAGTGGGTTCTTTTGTGTATTTAAATTTCTCAAACTCATAATATTTATTGATAGTATTCAGTTCAGATTCATAATCAGATTCTAATAAATTAAAAATATGACTTAAAACTGAATAAATAAATCTAATAACTCCTTCATAACCATCTTCTAATTCCATTTCAAGATCCAATCCTATAAATTCACTAAGATACCTGTTAATATTCGATTCTTCTGCTCTATAAACGTGGCCTATTTCATAAACTTTTTTCAATCCGCCAATAATAGCCATTTGTTTATAAAGTTGTGGACTCTGAGCTAGAAAGGCCTTTTTCTTAAAATAATCAACAGCAAATACATTAGCACCACCTTCACTAGCACATTCAATGAGTTTTGGTGATTTTATTTCAATAAATCCATTTTTACGTAAAAAATCTCTAAATCCAAACATAACACCATCAATAACCCGAGTAAATGAATAAGCTTGTGGTGTTCTTAAATACAAACTTCTATTATCTAAACACAAATTGTAAGCTACAGAAGCCAAGCCTTCTATTTCCTTCCTTTCTTCTAAAGTAGCAGATACACTTTTAAAAGTAAAAGGCAAAGATGGTTCGGCCCTACTCAGTACATTTATTTCCTTTACGAATATCTCCACATTCTTTACAGTACAACTTTTAATCTCATCTTTTACTTTATTAACTGCACCCACAACTTCAATAAAAGATTCTGAACTAATTTTTTCAATTTCAGCGTATTTTTCGGCAGTTAAACCATCTTTAGATTTCATACAAAACAATTGAACAGTATCAACTTTATCTCTTAAAATAATGAATACAAATTTTTTAGTTACATTTAAATTCTGAACAAACCCACGAATTTTTACTGTTTTAGATTCTTCTTGGCTTAATTTTGCTATTTCTGAAATTTGAAGATTGTTCGATAAGTTTAAGCCTTCGATCATAGGGGGACGGTTAAAAAAAAATATTAAAAATATCGTTATGAAAATTTTTATTAACTATTTTAACGAGTTAAAAAATAAAAGGAATATGTAACCACTTGACATAAAAAGGATTTATTTTTAACAAATATATAAAAGTAATAAATTTTTTTAACACATATTTTTTTATTGATTAATTGGAATCAACTTCTCAAGTGCGGTAATAGCCTCAAGACATTCCTTTCCGTATTTTTCTACAGGTTTATCCTCAGAAATAATGAGACTCATATCCGAATGATTTAAAATCCCGTTAATGCTTTTATCAAGAATCATTTTTCTTATAATTTTCTCTAATTCAGAGACATCAAAAGATAATTTCTTAGCTATGTACTCAATATAAACTACAGAATAAGGTTCAATAAGTTTAAGAACATTCTTCTCTAAAAGTATTCCATACAAATATTCAAGATGAGTTTTTAAGAAATCATCATTATCTATTATTGACTTATTTTGGATTATAATATCCGAATACTTCCTTAGATTCCTATCTTGACATGCTTTAGAAATTTCCATTAAAATTTTAACACAATCATCATTAAGACACTGGACTGCGTATTTATTGTTGTAAATATTTTGAATTTCAGATTGTCTACCAGAAATGATCTTAGAAAGTATCAAATATCTTAAAGAAATCCCGGCTTCATTTAATTTTTTATCAACAGAAAAACCTTCCAAAGCTTCTAAAAAGTAAGAGAAAGAAGTCACGTAATTCCTTTCATCACACAAATACATTCCATTAAACAAATCGATTTGAGCTTGTAATTCAGAAGAACAGAAAGTACTGACAGCCAAAGTTCTGGCTGAAGTTAAGGCACTTTTGGCTTTAGCAAAATTCATAATTTTATAATAAGCCTTACTTTCATAAACGTATAAAGAAATCAAATTTCCTTTATCATCGTATTTCTTTAATTCCTTAACAACTTTCTTAATTCTTTCTAAAGCTTCGTGATATTTTCCAACGTAAATAAAAACTGAAATTCTTTTACATTCCAAATCAAGTCTTAACATATTTTTATTCTCTGAGTCAGCCCAAGAAATTAAATCGCTTAAAATTCCAAGGACGTTTTCTAAAACATCAGGAGAACTCGGGATAATCTCAAAAACTTTTTTTATAATTTTTGTAATTCTTGCTGTTGTGATATCGGCCCAAATATTTTTAAGATGTAAAATATTATTTTTTATACCTTCAAAATCTTTTTCTGCCATTTTAATCTTTTGAATTTCAATAAAAGCCATTTCTTTTTCTTCTTGTGTTGTGTCTTTGTTTTTAATGACTTCAATGAGTTGGTTCATGGGGTGTTTGATAAAATTTTATTTGGTTAACAAATTTTATTGTTTAAATTTATAATAAAAACATTTACTTAAATTAACAAATGTATTCATATTTCACAAACAATATTTTTTTTATCCCCATGGATTATCTAGAAATTGAAGACTCGGATTTTTTTAATTTTGCTATTTCGTACAGTTTGTTGTCAAAGAAAAGTGTAAAAATAAAGATTAAAAGATCAAGGGAATACAAAGAAGATTATGTTAAGATGATTTGTTATTTATCAAAAAATTCTGAATATAAATATGATGCTAAAACAAAGACTTTATTCTTTAATCCAGGAGTTTTCTTAGGAGGAAACTTTGTTTATAATTGTAAAGATGAAATTTACAATTACATTGGACCTTTACTTCTCCTGGTACCTTTTGCTGGAACTGACACGAAAATTACATTCAAAGGAATAACGAATAGATTTCATTGTGTTGAAATAATAAAAATAGCAAACTTTTCACTTTTAAAACATTTTGAAATACAAAAAATAGATCTAGTAGTAAAGAAAACAGGTTTTTTCCCTGATGGAGAAGGTGAAGTTGAGTTAAATTGTGGACCCATAAATCAAATAAAAAATGTTGATTTAACTGGACCTTCTGAACTTATAAAAACAAGAGCTTTTTTAATAAGCAGTCGACTTAATAGCACTTTTATATCTGAAATGTCAGAAGTTATAAAAGATTTACTGGGTGATTTAAATTTAAAAATTTTTACTCATTTACGTAACGGAAAAGATTCAGGGCCATCCCCTGGTTATCAATGTGCTTTATTTATGGAATCAATAGATGGTATATTTTACATAGAAAAAGATGGTTTTGATAGAAAACCACGAGATGTAGCTAAAGATGCATGTTTGGGATTATTGAATTCGGCTAATAAAAGTGGATTATTTGATGAAAAAATGTATCCATTATTATTCTCATTCCTGGCTATTTCATCAACGGATATTAGCTCGGTAAAAATTTCAAGGAAGACTGAGGAACTAGAAATAATCTTGAAATATCTTAAAATATTCTTTAATTACAGTTGTGATACAACAAAATACAATGATCATTTAATTATAAAATCTTCTGGATGTGGTTATAAGAATATTAATATGAAATTAAATTAAAAAATTTAATATTCGCTAGTTTATGGTTTTGGCTGTGTAAGGTCAATATTATTTAATATTTAAATTTTATTTAAAATAATTAAAATCTTTGTGGCTTACTTCATATAGACTTTTTAACTATTAACTCACTTTAGTTTAAGAAATCAATTTAAGAGCCTTTTCAATAAATTCTTTCTTATTTACAGACTTAAAATACGAGGATCCTATCACAATTAAGTCAAATTTCCTTAATAAATGTATATTATTCAATGTCACACCACCATCTACACCACATAGAACTCTTTTTTCTAATTTATCAATCTTTTTTATGGCCTCGGATATAAATGATTGTCCTCCGAATCCAGGATGAACAGTCATTATCAATAAAATTGATATATCTTCTAATGTAATATTCTGTATAGGAGTATCCGGATTTATAGCAAGACCTATTTTACAATTATGTTCTTTGAGATATTTTATAGATTCGTCTCTTCCTTCTGCTTCAAAATGAACAATTACGAAATCTATACGACTTACATCTAATAACTTTATAACTTTAAGAGGATAATTGACCATTATATGAACATCGAATTTAAAATTATATTGGAGGATTTTGTTAACCAAACCCGGACCAAAACTAATATTGTCTACAAAGGAAGTATCTAAAATATCTAAATGTATCCTCTGAATTCCATTTAATTGTAAATCATTTAAAACTGTGTCTAAACTTAGTAAATTCGCATCTAATAAACTAATACTGATTCTATCCATAACAATAAGGGATTAATTAAATTTTAACAACAAATATAAAATAAATATTAAATTCTAAAATAAATTAAATTCTAAAGATTTATTGATCTGCTGCACAACCACAGTCCCACATATCGTCTACTTTCTTGCAATCTACTATTTCCTTTCCTAATCTTTTGTTTACTATATTATGGGCCTTACAAAGCCAACCAACAAATTCATCATGAGAAGTAACTTGTGGAGGATTTTGAGAAAGAAGTTTTTGGAAATGACCAGCACATTCACCACACGGAAATAGTTGAGAAAGAAGATAAATGAATTGTAAAGTATCTTTTTTATGTTGTACTGTAGGGAATGCCGGATAAACAGCTCCCATAGTATGTAAAAGGGTCCAAGTAGCTCTACCCAACCTAGCTCTAATTTCTCTATTAGACATTTTAGTGTTATGAACTGTGGCTAATGTTCCCTGTGTTGGTGCTACTGAGTTTATTATCGTTCTCCCGATAGATTTATCTTTTTTAATAATTTCAGAGCTTCCTTTAAAAAACAAATTGTAACACAAATAGAATGACCAGCAAATAGCTAAAATAATGAGAGCTCTAAGATATGCCTGTTCCTTGTTCATGTTTATTTACGATTTTGCTTATTTATAATTAGAATGAAACAATGTTTCAGATTAAAATCTGATAAAAAAATTTAAAAGAATATTTATCAATTTAGATTGTCTTTTACTTACTTTTTTGTTCAAAAAATGACTTTTTAAGATCTCAGATTATGATTTGTAAAACAAAATTTAAAAACATAAAAAAGGTCATTTATCAACATTTTATTCTTATTAAAACATTAGTATAAACTTATTAATTCTAATTGTGGTGCTTAACTAACAATCTTGCTCGTTTTTATTGGCTTTTTTACATTTTTTTTGTGAAAATAAAAAAATTTTAAAGCCCTCTAAAAATGTAAGTGAAAATTTATAATTTAGGGAAAACGAGAAAACAAAGAGTAGAGAACTTAAAGTAAGAGCTTTAGCAGCTAAAGTTATGAAATGTGGTAAGAACAAGGTGTGGCTTGATCCTTCTGAGAAGGGGAAGATCAACCAAGTTTCTACAAGAGAACAAGTTCGTCAATTGGTTAGTGATAATGTCATTATTAAGAAATTGGATAAACATAATAGTAAAGGAAGAGCTAGAATTTACCAAGCTGCAGTAGCAAAAGGCAGACACATGGGTCCTGGTAAGAGACTCGGAACTGCTAATGCTAGAACTAATGAAAAAGAATTATGGATGAAGAAAATTAGAGTGATGAGGAAAGAACTTAAAGATATGAGAACTGACGGAAAACTTACTAGGGAAGAATTCAGACTTTTCTATAGGAGAGCCAAGGGAAATCTATTTAAGAACAAGGTTGCTATGATTGAGCACATTCATAAGAAGCAGGCCGCCGAACAGAGAGTAAGAGAATTAGAAGAACAAGCAAGAGCTCTTAAAGTCCAAAAGGCAAATTAAAATTTTATAATTTATTAAATTTTTTTATGGATAATTTTTTAAAAATTTATAATTTTAACGGTTTTTGCCCATTATGGAAAATTTGAAAGAACAAAAAGAACAAAATGATAAAGAAAAATGTTTTAAAGAACAAAATAATAAAGACCAAGATGGCAAAGAACAAAAAGAACAAAATTTAAGTTTAAAACCAAATGAGAAAGAACAAACTGTTGAAAATGCTCGCAAAATTAACAATTTAATAGATGACTTAGAAAGGATTAGAGATAGTGATGTTCTTATACCAGAAATTAAAAAATGCAATGACTTTATATTAGAGAATGAACATGCACAGGTGATTCAAGATTGTATTAAATCTTTAGAAGATATGAGCTACTTTTTGAGGTTCAAAGATGATGATACAATGATTAATGCATTTAGAAACTTAAATAAAATTGTAGATAAAGAAGTAAAACGTATAAAAACATTAGATTTTAAGGCTATTGACAAAATTATAGATAAGAAACACAAATGCGTGTCATTTTTATACAAAAAACTTGTTGATATGAAAAGTAAGTCTCAGGAGGTAAATTATGATTATTACGATAAATTAACAGGATTTATGACTAAAAGAGGGAGATTCAAATGGTCTAATGATAAAATTGATGAACTTTTTGTTTCGTTAATGAAATGAGAAGTATTTACGGAACTTGTTATTCTTTTGTTGCATAAAATTGGGATATTAATTGAGATTAATAAAAGGGGTTATAAATAGTCATTCATTTATCGACTTTTTAAAGTAGTTAAGGACACTTCATTTGTATTTTTAAAGTTCGATAATGGTAAATTAGATTTAGCAAACAGAATTAGAAACTATAGTTTTATTTATCTTCGATGCCTTTTATTTGTTAAATGTTAAGTTGTTTTGTAAAGTTTCCTTTAAGCCCGATTTTAACAACTTAAATCCAGAAGTAAATGTATTTTTTGATTTTGTTTGAAAAATAAAAAATTATTAATGTTGTTTTTTAATTAAGTTATAGAAGCGTTGACAATAGTAGCATAAGGTTGATAATATAAAATACGATTATTAATAGTTGTATTTAAAAAATAGTTTATTGACTAAAAAATAAAACGCGCTTTATTGAGTCAAAGCTCGCATCATGCGGAAGTTGGTTTTGTTATAACACGCCATCGTTGTCAGTATTAAAAAATGAATACCGGGATTCGTTTAACCCGGTTTCTGTATAATGCGTAACTTAAAGATGTGCTATACGAGGGTTGGTTGTCTTAAAGATCCATTAATCTAGTGTTAAGAATGTGTCAATGTATCGAGTAAAAAAAAACAAAATGGTTTTATAAGAGGACCGTAAATTACCTTTTAGGCCTGTACTCTTCTAGCAGTGGTAAGATTGTTTAAAAACAGATGCCTTTACTTTTTGTAATGTTAAAAGCGTATCCTTTTTTATAACCCGAAAAGGCTTACGACTTCATTTACATTATGCTTTATCTGTTTTACTTTAAAATCTATTTTTGTTAATTTTTTTGGAGATCATTTGGTCAATTTATTTCTCCAAATCTTTCTTTGTTTTCTAAAAAGGTCATTTTCGGCATGTTTTTTTTTAAACCTCGCCCGTTTCTAAAACTTAAGGTTTTCTTATTAAATCAATGCTCTATTCTTATCGAAGGCCTAAAACAAGATACAATCTTAAGTTATTACATGTAAAACGTTATAAAATTCTATACTGTGCTTTCTTACATTTTTTTGTTTATCAAAACAGATGTCAAATATTTCATTGATTTTGTTTATTAGAAATGATAAAATAATTTAAGCGAAACTCAAAAATTTATGATTATGATGTTTTAAAAGCATCGTTTTACACGACAAACAAGAAAGAAAAATTCTTTTTTAATTACATTCTTAGGCAAAATAAAGAACATTTTAAGTATTTTTATATCAACAAAAACATATTTTCAAAGAAAATCATATTTTATGTAATTTGCCCGTGCTGATCATGATGATTTAACATGTGATTTTTTGATTTAATTTTGAAAATCTAAATTTATTTTTATGAATAAAACTTAAATCTACGTTTTAAACATTTCTTAGATTTTTTTAAAAACATCGTTTTTTTTTCTGATGATCAATATGATTTAATTAAATTGTAATTTTCTATAAATATCTTCTAGAAATCAGACCCTCATGAATCTGTTTGTTTACTTCTTAATTAGAATTTCTATTTCTTACTGTACCAAACCTTCAAGAGATGCAGAGATTGTTGTGTTGTATGAATATGATGTAGAAAATGATAAGTCAAATAATCAAGATTTTCTTTATAAGATCGAACTTAGTTATAACTGGGAAAAGAAATATGAATTTTTGTTAAATTCGTCAATTCAAAAATTATTTTTTAATTATGATAAGAGCAAAAGATATGAACACCTTCCTGATAACATATCGAAAGAGATTATAAAAAATACAGCGGTTGCTGCTGATGTTGTGTATTATCAAGCATACAATTTTATATTTGCCAATCCTTTGAAAAAAGAAAAAAGAAGTTATAAAACTTATGTAACAGGAGGTCCTCATGGTTTAAAAAATGATACAGAGTATATTTATACTAAACATATTGAAAAAAACATTCGTAGTTTTCTCAACAAACGTCTTTTAATAGCTAAAGATTTCTGCTCCGGAACTAAAAAAGAAGCTCTACTTAATAGCACGAACTTTAAACTCCAGTTTTTCAAATCTTATTCTGACTGTATTGATAGTCTTGGTAATTTTTCTGGTTGTTTTAATTACTTTAAATTAGTGAAAGATGATACAAAGACATCTTCTGATCGTGTTGAACATTTAATAACAGTTTCTAAATTAAGAAATTCACTTAAGGAAAAATTAGATGACCACTTTAAGGACGTTGATAGAAGAAGCGATTTGTACAAAGCATTTTATTCTAATAACAGTAATAGTTCAGGATCTAAAATTTATCAAATACTGTGTGAACATCTTGAATCAAGATTATTATCAAGAGATGTGTTTTTGCCAATGTTAGGACGAGATGATAATGTAAGCAGTTACATAGAAATATTGTTCGATCGTATTCTTTCTATTACCAAAAAGCACATGTTAAGACGTTTTGGTCTCAAAGATAGTGAAGTTATTTCGAACGAGAGTTTAAAAAAAGATTTTGACACTGTGATTGATGAATTAACGGAAGAAAAAATTAGTAAGATATTTAATTGTGAACTTAATTATTTATGTCGTTTATTCTTTTCTAAAATAATTAAATATTGCAGTTATCAGTATGAAAAAAATGAATTTTTAATTGAACTCGAAAAAGTAATTTGTGATTACTATAATATTATTGAGTGTATTATAAATAAAGACGATAGAGATCATATTGTATATATTGAACCTATTGTATTCGGAAAAACATGTCATAAGATAATTAAAGCTCTAGAAATTAACTTGACCAATTGTAATAAATTTAAACATATAAAATTTTTCAATGAGACGTTATGGGATGACATTTTAGAGCAAGAAGATTATGTATTATATAAAAACAAGATTTATTTGATGTTCTATGTTATTAAAGAACACAATATCAAAAAAATTTCAATTTTTTCGGAAAATGATAGTTTAATGAAGGTAATAAATGTTGAAGAACATGCTTATCATAATATGGATAGCGTATTAGAAACTGAGTATGATACAACATCGGCCTGTTCAATATCTTAAGGATAAGACGATTAAAGTTTTTATTTAAATTTTCATTTACAGTGAGCACAAATTTTTTTTAATTTCTTTTAAAATATTAAAAATTAATTTTTATCAAATTTATTTTGATTGTGTATTTAAAATGCTGATATGAGTTAAAACTTTTCATTTACGACATAATTAACCTGAAAATAATTTAACATTTAATCGCACAATGCTCATTCAAGCTATCATTTATATCTATAGAATGTAAGTTTATTCGTAATTTTTTTACCAAATTAGAGAATAAAACTTTAATAAATCTAAAAGGAATCGAATTAAAGGATTTTTGTGACAAAACATTTTTAGTATGTGTGATGTAAAAATTGGGTACGAGCCCCAAGTGAAAGTAGCATCCTAAAACACTTTAAATATTAAACGAGGATGATGCCTCGGGACAATGAACCTCACTGACAACATTTATTAAATTAAGTGGGTTGCTATTATAAAATCTCATGGCACTTATTTATTAAATATTTTTTTTAATTAAATATTTTCTAGAAAAAAAATTATCGACATATTTGATGACTTTGACGTCAAGTTGATGTGGTTTATACAACAATGTAACTAACTAATGGTCTTTCTAAATTCGATTTAAAAAAATAACCTTACAGCGTATTACATGTCATAGATTTAAATCTTATCCAAATTGAGAAAATATCAATAAATATTTAAAAAATTTTTTCTTCATAAGCCCATGAAAATTAATCGTACAATCTTTTATTTTATCTTCATATTTTACACCGCGACCAGTTGTTCTTTTTGCCCGTATTTTATAGAGCCCGAATTATCAAAAGACGCCATGGAGCCCATGTTGACTTGTATCCAAGATGATTTTACCTCTTCACGATTTTTTAAATTTAAATTAAAAAAAGAAAAAATATCAGAACTTGTTATTTTGATCGATGTTATAGGGTTCGAAGAATTCAGTCTAACAACAATAAAACGAAATTTAAAAGGTAAGATCGAAACTAAAACACATAAATATCTCCTATCATTTGAAGATTCTATTTGCGGAATTATTAAGAGAAATTTTAATAAAGATAAATGTGATATTTATTTCTATCATTTTAATATAGATCTTCCATCTCCTAATCCTGAAGCTATTAATTTTAAAACAATAGGTAGAGATCGTTTCAGTTCAATTCAAAGAGAAATTGCTAGAATGGGACACAAAATACAGTTACTGCCCAGAGCCATTAAAACTTTATCAAAAAAGGAATTAAAGTGCCTGAAATATTTTCATTTTTATTGGGAAAAAGCTGATTATATTGTGCCTCTGTTTGCCAAGGAAAATCGTGAGAATTTTGATAAGTTTTTTAAGATTTTAGAGAAACATAGAACACGTAAGTTAAATTTTATAAAAAAACATGTTTCGTGTTCTTCAGAAATTGATCTTTTTTCCAATTTTGCGATAAATACAATTTATGATGCTATTTTTTTAAGAAGAAAAGTAGAAATTAAAAACAAAGTTCCTCTTAAACTTAACGATATTTTGTTGATCCTAAGATCTACTATAAATCTATTTAAAATAAGTAAACAAACATTCAAAAATTTAGAAAATGAATTCGCAAATTTTTCTTATCAAGAAAAAATGCAAGTTAAAGAATTTTTTGACAGTTCTAAATTTGAAGATTTTATTCTAAGTCACACCATTGACCCGTTTTTCTTTCCTGAAATTGTGGATATTCCAAATCTTAGTGTTTTAGCTCAATGTTGTGAATCAATTTATAAAAGCTTAGAACAAGGAATATTTAATTTAGACGTAATGTTACGAGAAAGTGAGTCGTTTATTCGTCTTATTTTCCTTTTGATTACTATTAATATCAAGAAGTTGGTGGAAAATACATTTGAATTACAAAAGGATCCTCTTGAGAGAACTGATTTTAAAGTATTTTATTGTTTTAATTACAAGAAATATTGGTTGAAAACATTTAAAGATTGGTTAGCTCTTAATACTTCAGAGATATTTACGTCACAAGAGGATAATTTTAGGTCATTCTATGAAAAATATTTAAAGCACTTTGATACAACCCCTAACAGGAATATTTTCGAATATTCTCAGCTGCTGAGAGAGTATCTTTTTGGCGACTTTTATTACTAAAAAAATAAATGACTTTTAACAATTTGACTAACTGTAAAAAGGGACAGGGCCGTCTTAACGCCTTGTCCAGTGCGTGCAATGTACGTAGACCGCCATTTTTAGGCGCGCCAAGAAGGTTTTTTGGTAAATTATGGTTAAATCCAGATTTTTATTTGGTTGCGTGCATCATAAAGGGTAGAGACGCTTCCGTGTAAAGGACGTTTATCCGCCTTTTCTAAATAAAAATCAGTACACTTTTATTAAACTTACTTTAAATGATCAAAATTTATTAATTGATAAAGTTTTGAGCCAATTTCTTATCTTCATTCTGTCTCTTAACATCTTTATAATATTGAATCCTCTTGGCTTTCAATCCTTTAATTTTTTCTCTCATAGCCTTTCTTTCTTGGAGTTTCTGGGCTCTAACTTCTTTCTGTCTCTCTAAACTTAATACAGCAGTCTTGGGTTTCTTCTGCTCTTTTTTCCAGCTTTTCTTCAATTTGTTAGCCATTTGGGGTCATTTTATTTTAAAAAATTTGTTAAAAAAAAATATTTCTTATCCCCACAAAATGGTAAGTGAAAAAAAAATAATTTAGCAATATACAAAAGATCCAGAAGAATTACAGCACATTATCCGTATTTTTAATACAAACATCGATGGTACTAAGAGAATTGCTTATGCACTTACTGCTATCACTGGTATTGGCATGAGAATGTCTACTGCTATTTGCAAGAGAACTGGTGTTGGTTTAACAAGAAGAGCTGGTGAACTTAGCAATGAAGAGCTTGAAAAGATTCAGAATGCCATTTTAGATCCTAAGAGTGTCGGTATTCCAGTTGAATTTTTCAATTACAGAAGAAATCCAGTTGATGGTACAGATACCCATCTCGTAAGTACTAAGCTTGATGCTGAATACAGACTTATGCTTGAGAGAGGTAAGAAGATAAGACACGTATGTCTTTGCAGGATTGCTTGTGGTCTTAAAGTCCATGGTCAAAGATCTAAATCTAATGGTAGGCATATTAGGGCTGGTATGATTTTCAGAAGGAAATAAATTATTAGTTGAGATAGTATTTGTCTTTTGTAAACTAAAATTTTTATTTTTTTCACTTATTTTTGGTGTTTTTTGTTCTAGAACGCCTTTTTGAAACATGTCACGATATTTTTTTTGTTTGATTTTTTTCCGTTATAAATTACTTGAAATCTAACCAAGTGGTTAAAGGAATAGGAGAAAGGCCAGATCAATATTAGTAGATCTGACCTCAACAAAAGTGATTTTTTGTTTAATCTTTATATCTTTTTGATCATGTAATGTGATTTGTAAAAATTAATTTTACTTCAAATCTTTTTGTTTTCGTTTTTATATAAAAATTTTACAAGTTTGCGTTCATCATTTTTAAAATCTTTTAATTACATTTTTCATTTTATAAAAGAGAATTATAAATTTTTAAAGAGAAATATAAATTAAACAATTTCTTTTAATGCAGATTCTAATTCTGCATCGTAAAAAACTTGATCAAATATATTTTTTTTGACCTATAAATTAAAAATATTTTTTTAATCCTAAAAATGAATTTTGAACTGATCATAATATTTTTTTTGTGCGCAAAATTTTCAAACGTTGCAGATATAATATCAAAGTTCAGTAAGAAGAATGAAAGTGAATTCAGTAGAAAAAGTTTTGAACAGAGAGTACTTAAGGATGATGAAAGAAAAAGGAATGAAATAACAGGAACAACAGAATCGAATGTTTATACACAATTTGATGCAGATGTATCAGCAATGAACAAGGAAATAGTCAGTAACGTTGGAGAAACAAATGATGATGTATCTTCTTATTCTCGTCATTTCTATAAAGAGCCTTCAATTACTTCTCTAGAAAAAACAGATGATCTTAATCACAAACCAGTAGTTGTTAAATTAATTAGAAAAGTTTCTTTGTCTACAGAAAAGGATAAAAATTTAGAAGGTCTGGACGAAAATATAAATTTATTAATGAATTTTGTCGGGAACCGAGAAGATAAAAAAATTCAAACCAATGAACCTTTAGTTGATAAAAAAATTTTTAATGTTGTTGATGAATTAATTGATCAGGCGGTTACAGAAAAAAACTTTATACAAGTAGATGCAAATTTACAACTAATTGATGAAAAAGATCTAGAAGAATTAAATGAGCTTTTTGAAGAATTAAGTCGATTAGAAGACCCCGCAGCAACTGAGGAAAGTTCTTTAAAGCAAGATAATAGAAATTTAGAAGAACTTGATTTACATGCTTCTGTCTTATTTGAGTTAGGTGATCCAACATATTTAGAAACAGAATGTTTAGATCCACAAATGCATTCTCTTAATGATGCAGAAAACCCCCATGTTGTATTTCCATTTAACGACAATTTAAAAAGGTGTATTAGTAGGAAAAACATTGACGCATCTTCATACAAAGGAGAAACACCGTTGAGTATGTTTGGCTCAGGAATCGTTATGCATTCGAATTTTTCAGAGGAGATAAATGAAGGTAAAATAGGAACTATCGATGGTAAAAAGAATGCCAAAAAATTTAAAAACAAAAAATCTAATTCATTTTGTATACCATGTGTTTCTGGAAATATAAGTGATGATCCGGAAGATGAAAAAATTAAATTAACCGCCAAAAAACAATTAGTTTATTAAAACTTTTTAAAAATTTAATTTGTGCAAATTTTATAGTTGGAGTGATTAATATACTCAATTTAATGCTCTGTTCTGTCTTTTAATTATTTTCAGTACATTTTTATCTCGTTTTACTTCGTTTTTTTTAAGACCTTATCACATAGTTTCTCAATCTTTTTGGCGCCACGCCCGGTTTTTGAGATTTTGAAATCAAAAATGCCTTTCTAACTCATACAAAGATATGAAACGCCTTCCTTGCTAATACAAAGATATTAAATGCCTTGGCGGGTATTTTAACTGGCAAAAACTCATAATGTCCCCTTTAATTGCCCCAGTGGGACGTATAACTTATGTTGGGAACCTTTGGCTTAAAGCAGGGGTGAGCAACACGGGTCCCGAAAATTTTTTATTTTAATTTATTTTTCAAATGATGAAACAAAATCGGAAAAAGGTAGTATTATGATAAGTTGTTTATAAGTCATATAAACTTTATTTGGTTGAAAAGCATTTTCAATTTGATTTATAATATTCATCGAAAAATTTTTTCTGCATTTGTTTTTATTTAGAGTGGCCCGGCGACAAAATCAAAAATTGGTCCTAAAAACAAAAATGCTGCTCACACCTGACTTACCGCAAGTTTATTGATTAAATCATAAAAATTTAAGGTTAGATAATAGTCATTTTTAAATCACGTTTTTGCTAACGTCAGCATTTGTAATGTATTTTTCAAGCCTAAAATAAATTGTTATTCATTAAGACTTTTGTGTTTAGATTATTTGTACGTAATATTCATAATAAAGAACTTATTACAGTATATTGACCATATTTAGAAACCGCAATTAACATATATTTAGATTTTTTTCGCACTGCATTTTTAGAAGTGGATTGACTTGAAAAAGGTTCTAAGTAGGATGCCTGATGCTAAAAGTCGTGCTTATGGTATGTCTACAAGTCTGCTAGGGTTGGTAATTGATGCGTGATTTTTAAATTTATTGCATTAATAACGATTTTCTGTAAGCATATAGATTTAATTTTTCAAGCCCCATTTACTCTTTTAAGATTATAACGGCAATAATAAACACAACTTATATGTTTGAATTTTTCATAAAACAATCTAAATTGCTCTAAAATTTACGTAGATACTTAACATGGAAATTATTTAAATGAAATGATTTTTTGATCCTAAAAAATGAATTATTTGATTATCACAATATTCTTGAAAATCATAATAGGTGCCAGTCGTTATAATGTCAAAGAATTGATATCCATGTTGAATGAAAAGGCTAAAAAGAGTTCTTACGCGTGTCCGAATTCTAAATTAACATCATCCGGATATCATAAAAGTGAGCCTGAAGCAACTACCAGTTTAAGAAAAACATTTAACTCTTCTGAATTCGTTAATTCATTACAGTTTTCAGAAACGAAAGAACAAGTAACAGTTAAACAGCCCACGTTTAAAATTTCGGAAAACGATGAAACTTTAAAATTGCGTCAAGGCCGCGAAATTAAATTTGACTTGACTTCAACATTAACTACTGTGGAATCTCAATCCTTTACTTTGTCACAAACAGGGGAACC
>DWJA01000001.1:0-34335 GCA_018248675.1 Gesta gesta | reverse complement strand
CTCCAGACTCCAGACTAACCAACATTTTTATAAGAGGGATACCGACCAATTTAGGACCTCAAAACTAAACCAAAAAAACAACAATAAACAATTATAATCAAAACATTAACAAACTGGATGTGTATCTCCAATGGGGATACGACACGTACTTTTATTACTTGTGTAAATAAATAGGATACAAATAAAAGATTCAACATACCTGCATGAGCTGCTTCCTATTTAAATTAAAAAAAAATTAAAATAAACCAATCATTTTAATTTATCACAACAATCTATCAAAGAGATCGACTTAAACCTTCAAAAAAGTTAAATTTCAATCTATTTAAAATTTAAAATTAAAAGATAAATTGTTTTTTGCCTCAAGAAAAATATAAAAAAATTTTATTCGTTATATAATACTGATCGTTTTATGTTTGATTTCAATCATTAAGAATATAATCTACCCAATTGTATAGAATATCTTAAAAATATGTAAAAAACGGTTTTTACAAAATATTACTCATTTACCAAATTATAAATGTCATCTGACAATTTTTATTAAAGCAAAATAAAAAAGTGAACGTTTTTTTCTTGTATTTAGGTGTTTTTTTGGTGTTTTTTAAGTGTTTTTGCGCTTAAAACTTAGTAGTAAAATCTTTTTTATCAGTTTAAACTATTTTGATAGATTTAATTTATATTACGTATTGATAAATGCTCCTGATAAAGATTTATTACTTTTATATTCTAATACAAATTCGTAACGACACATTTCTGATACAAAAGTTACATGTTGTGTATAAATATGAGCAACATCAAAACATTATGAGTAGGCGAATAATCGAAAACATGATTGACGAAGAATTGACATTTATCATAGTCTCGAAACAGATGGAAGATCGTGATGTAATCACCAATCTATTGTTCCAATACGGGTATCCATTGACTTTCTATAGGGCAGACTTGTACAAAGAACTTAATAACGATCTCTTTTATTTATTCGATAATCCGTCATATCCAGCAATATTCATAAGAGGAAAATATATTGGAAATACACAAGATCTCCAATATTTGCTTCAGGCTGACATTGAACTTTCTTCGGATGGCGAGATGACAATTGAAGAATAAATTTATTTATGTGTATAATTATAAAATATTTTCCATTTAAATCTTTTATTAATTAAAAATCATATACTGCTATGTTTTAAATCATTTTTTAGATTCTCAACTCGTGTTGGTTCATCATCCATTTGTTTCATCCTGTTTGGTGTTGCTCCTTTTCAAATTATTAAAAAAAAATAAAAAAAGGGGGTATGAAAATGGATCCATTACAACAAGCACTAAAAGAAAAAGAGAAGCATATTTTTTACAACATACCCCGTAAATATGAGCAGATATTCAAGCAAAAGGAGTATGACTTGGAGTACTTTGGACTTAGTCTATTCCATAGGGCCATTTGTTTTATTGTATGTTTCGGGATTGCTCTCTTGTCTTTTTTCTATTCTATGATGAGAATCTTCACTGCCGTATTGTACCCAGCACAGTTTATTTTACCCTACGCACTATCCAACTTTCTCTTCTTTGTGATGTTCGGCTTCCTTCTTGGATTCAAGTCTTATTTTACCAATTTATTTTCTGAAAAGAAGCGAACGTTTACTTCATTCTTTATTGTGTGTACCCTACTTACCCTTTACAGTGCTTTGTCTATTAAGAGTTATTTCATTAATCTATCCTTATGCGTTCTGCAGATCTGTTCATTTGTTATATTTTCTTTGACATTTATTCCCGGAGGAACAAATGGCATTTACAGCATCTTCTCATTGGTAACCAGAAAGTAAAGTAAGAAATAAAACTTTAATAGGTATTTAAAACTTTTATAGTTGTTTTTTAATCTACTATTGTAACAGAGATGATATTATCTCCTCTTAAATAAATATTACCAAGTTCCTTTTCGTATTCAAAACCTTCTTTCTTTTTTATTCCTCTATTTTTGTTTATTCCTTTTCCCGTTTCGATGACATTCTTGAGAACACAATTGAAGTGCTTATCGAAAGCAACAACATAGCAAATTAATTTTCTATTATTTCTAAGGTTAATAATAACTTTTTTATCATTTTTTTGTGCATCTAAAAGTAATGACATAGGATTCGAACTCTCTTCAATCATAAGGGATATTAATTTTCTTTCCAATTTGTTTTGCACTTAGTGCACTGGTAAAATATTGTCATTGGCTCATCCGCACTTCGTGTTTGAAGTTCCATAAAAAGAGCAACATCATTATCACATTTGATACATTTCTTTTGACACGTAGATGCATATTTGTATTCATCATCTCCTCCTGATACTTCTTCAACTACTATAGTCTTCATTGTGGTTGTTCTATTAATGTCTTTGTTGATTTTATAAGTATAAGGACACGTTACACAAACTAAATTATTGACATTTGCTATATTTTCAATGTTTAAAATATTTTTACACAACGGACAAAAAATCATTGAGGTGTCTTAGAAAAAAATATTTCTCATTAGATATCTTTTCTGAATAATAAAATGATAGAGGCTGTAGTTTAAAATAATAAAAGATAACAATATGTGACACTATTATAAAAAAAATATGCTAAAAACTTTTATTAATTTCTATTATTTTGCCAAAAGGACAGCAGTAAAAGACAATACTCCATAAGTCATAGCTATTATAGCAAGAACAGTATTCAAAATATTCTTAAATAGTCCAAATGATAAAAAATGATAAACTGAAGCAAAAATGAAACACATGAACGTTGAGAATGTTCCACCAACAAAGCCACAGATTTTATCGAAATTAATTCCACAAATAGCAAAAATGTAAATAGATAAAGTAAAAAACAAACTAAACCCTGTTCTGACATAAAAATAGGATTCTTTTACAAGAAAATCAGGATTTACAGCATTCAATAAATATGATTTACATGGATTTGTTTGTAAAGGTATTGAAAGACTAACTAAACAAATGTAAAATATTGAAATGGCGACTTTAAGATGGTCTTCTGGTTGTGCTTCTAAGTAAGATGTTTTTAAATTGTTTCCTAGTGCAATGTAACTGATCCATCCGAAAATAGAATAAATCACCACTGCTGAAACAAAAGAAAAGCCTGAAGTGATTTTTAAATGTCTCTTATTGTAGTTTTCCATGCTATTTTGTAATGTAAAAATATTTTGATGGCAAGTGAAACTGAAAACAAAATGACACAAATTCTTAATGTAAGATCTATTACCTGTGTCATATGAAATTGAATGAGGTATTTCGTTACTTTTTAACCGATAATAAGAAGCAGAAACCAACATAAGAATAGCGACAAGGCCAGCTGTACTTGTATATTTCAACTTATCTATTTTAGAAATGAAAATGAAAGGAGAAATAAAAGTTAAAACTATTCCTAGTGCTATTTTAGGAGATAGATCTATCATGAAATACTTTAGAAGAAAAACTAATTGCTCTCCTATGTATATTAGATAAGCCACGCCAACCATATAACATTTAGCAATCACTACTATATCTGCTAAAACTTTTAAATAAGGCGCAAAGTGCAAAGAAACTGTCGACAGTGTGTTTCCTAGTCCATATTTGTCGTTTAAATCTATATAAAGAAATATTCCACAATAAGAAGCAAAAGCACTAATAACCGTCAAAATTAATGCGGGTATTATTCCATATTCATAGTATAAAGTAGGATATTTTAATATGCCACATCCCATGGTCGTTTTAAGCAAATTTATAAAAATTGAAAAGTTTTCTGACAGATTTACTGATTTCATGGGCTTAACGAATTAACAAAAAAACATCAATAAAAAAGTAAAATCTAAAAATTAATTTTCTTCGTAAGATATCGATTTAATCTCATGCTCTAAATCTGCTATTTTAGTATTTAGATCATCTATTTCCCTTTTTTCACTCCTTTTAATCAGTTTTCTTCGAAGTTCATTCACTAAGAATCTTCTTAAATTAATCAAATCTTCAAATTCTTTCTTTCTATCTCTGAATGGAATTCTTCTTTCAAGTAACATTGTTCTAAAACGCGGTCCTTTTTCTTCCATGGGCAGAATCGGTAAATTAAAAAAATTATTGGCTCATTCTTGGCCAATTTCTCCTTAAAGTCAATAAAAGCACTTTTAAAATTTGGCTATGGACTTAAAAAATAGCATCAAGACATCTATAACAAACAGAGAGAAGTTAAAGGATAGAGATTTTCTTAATATTAAAAGTATTAAACAAAATCCAATCTCTGAAAGATTATTAGAATCGTATAGCTCAGAAGAAGGCATCGATTTTGATAAATTGTATTCAGATTTAGAGGCATTTGTAAACAAAAAAGATTTTGATTGTAAATTACGTTTTATTTTTCGAATTTATGATTCAAACAATGATGGTTTTATAACAAAAATAGACTTGTTTAATGTTTTAAAAAGTTTTTCAGATTGTAAATCCGATAAAATCTTGACTGATATAGTGAACCATACGTTTAGAGAAGCCGGCTTGTACAAAGACAAAATTGATTATGAGAATTTTAAAAAAATTATTATGAGCAAAAGTTTGAACATGAAAAGATTATTAGAGTATCAATAAGAAAGAATTAAATGCATTTGTCTTTTGAATACAATCCATTTCCAATGTACATCTCACGAAAATTAAAGCATATTTTTTATCTATCTATCAACTGTATTTAAAAGTTGTTTTGGTTCCTTTTCAACAATTATATAACACGAGCAACATTCACATTCAATTTTATTCCCTTCAATAAGACCTTCTTGGAAATAGCTGCCACATCTACAGACCACTTTTTGGATTTCATTTGGAAAACAGCTAATGTAAAAATTTTCATCCGTTAAATTTTTCTTATATTTTTCATATTCTCGTTTAATACCAAGATAAAGCTCAAGTGTGTCTTTCTTTGATCTATCTGGATGGTTTTTAATGAGATATTTTTTGTAAGCTATCTCTATTTCTTCTTTTGCTGCATCGAAATTTAAATTCAAATGGTAATGTAACGACATCAGTAAAGATAAAGAAAAGAAGGGGATATAATTTTGGATCTTTTAAAAAACGAAGACTACATTACAAGCATAAAAACATAAATCTTTAATAAAATGGATTTTCATTGGCCTTTTTGAATTGAGAAAGATTGTAATTCATTTCATTTATCTTACGAATAGACATGTCGCTTTCTGGTATTTTTAGATTAGAAATAAAAGACTCAACTTTGTTCCTTAATTCATCGTTTGACACATCGCAAAACACAGACTCAATAAGAGAGTTTAGAATGCTTTCATTATTGAGATATTCTCTAATTTCTTCAAAGTTATTCATAAAAAAATTGACAATATTGTTTTTAAATTTATAATTAAGACTTAATCCTCTCATAAAGTAAATGAAATCTTGTCGATCGACCAACGTGTAATTTTTCAGTACCCGGTCCAAATTTTCGATTTTATGGACTGCTCCTAGAGCTCTAGCCGAATTTGTTCTTATAGTTGCATTCTTGGTTGTTCTATACAGTTCTATGACCCAATCAATGTTGTCATCAACAATCGCGTTCAACATTGTCTGTAAATAGTCTGGATTGACATCAATTTTACCTTTTTTATATTCAAGAATGTTCTTTTTTAAATCCTCTAGCATTTTTTCATCTTTTACAAGTAAAGAACTTGAAAGAATTATCGAATTTTTAAGTCTGTCCGACATTTTGCCGTCTTTTTTATTCAAATCAAAATTTTTGTAAAGTGGCGAAAAAATTGCAGTCAAAAACTCTTCTAGGTATGTTATTGATTTTTGGTCATCATTGTACAACATGAATAACTTTGAAGTGTTGTTTAAGATCGATTTTAAGATGTCATAGTTTGTAACATCAAGATTGGTTTTTATGGTATCTAACGTCCATTTTATTTTAAGATATCCTCCAAATGCAAGACTAAACATGTCATTAATAATATTGAGCTTTTCCTTTGGACTGAATTTTGACTTAAGTATCCTTTCAAATGTTTTTTCATTATATAAGACTCTATAAACACCTGTACTTGAAAAATTAATTTTGTAATTATTAGAATCCAATTTGATTTTCAAGGTTTTCTTATCCATAATGTATTTCTTCGGGTCTTTATCTGTATAAGCCACAGTAATTGGTACAATCCATGTTTTATCGCCATTATTTTTCTGTCCACTCAAAAAACGAGTTTGTTGAAGTTCAATAAAACCGTCTTTCTCCGCGACTTTAATTATTGGAAAACCTTCTTGTTTAATCCAAGAATCCAACATTTTAATTGATAACTCTGAAGATGGTGTATGCTCAAAGAGATCTGATGAAACTGCATTTTTTAATTTATGAGTCGATAGATATTTCTGAATATTTTCTCTGAATGCGTTGTGTCCAATAAAAGTTTCCATCATTCTAATGATAGAAGCACCTTTAGAGTATGAGATAGAATCGAATATTTGACTTATTTCTGATGGTTCTTTTACATCAACTGCAATTGGATGAGAACTGTGAAGTGCATCGTAGATCATTCCTCTTTCAAGATTGTCATTAATAAAATTAGTCCAAACATCAAGATCAATTAATTTTTCACTGATATTATTTAAAGCCATAAATGAAGCCCATGTAGCAAAACCTTCATTAAGCCACAGGTCATTCCACCAAGCCATTGTTACAAGATTACCAAACCACATGTGTGCAATTTCATGACACACAGTTTCGGCAACTCTTAGTTTTGCAAGCGTGGTATCTTTTTTATCATTAAAAAGTAAAGAAGATCTTCTAAATGTCACAAGTCCCCAGTTTTCCATTGCTCCCATAGCAAATGACGGTATTGGCACAAGATCAAGTTTAGGAAATTGGTATTCATGATTAAAATAATTTTCAAAAAAATCTAAAGCTTCTTTTGCTACCATAAGAGCAAATTTAGCAAGTTCCTTGTCTTCTTTATCAGTGTATACTCTTATTGGAATATCTCTTGTCGATTTATCTTCTATAAACACAAGATTTCCTACAACAAAAGCAACTAAGTATGTTGACATTGGTTTTGTTTTGTTAAAAATATGAACACCTTGTTGTACGTCCTTCTCTGAGGAATTCGATAAAACAGTTTTAAAGGACGGATCTGCTTTTACACGAATTGAAAAAGTGGCCTTAAGGTCTGGTTGATCAAAACAAGGAAATGCTTTTCTGGCTGTTGTCGGTTCAAAATGTGTCGAAATTACTGTCTTCCCATAATACTCACTTTTATAAATTCCGTCAATGTTCTCGCTGTACTTCCCTGAAAAGCAAATTTTAAGTTTGTAAATATCGCCTTTTTTTAATTGATGATCGAAATTAATTGTCAAAACCTCATCAGACAACGTAGCTCTTCCTTCATATTCTACTGAATCTTGAAGTAACGTGATGCTCTTGATGTTAAGATTACTAGCATTTAATCTTACAATTTTAGTCTCTTTCTCAGCCTTAAAATCAATAGAGACTTCTCCTTTAAATTGTTCGTCCTGTAAGTCAAAGAATAAATCGTAGTGTATGGGAATATTATCGTGTTCAAGTCGATCTATTGACTTTGCCATGATTCTAAAAATAAATAAAGTGAAAATTAACATGTTGTTATTATTTTTTCTAAGTTTTAATTAATTGTTTCAGAATTGATTTGATAGTTTCAACTAAAAAATGTCACAAAGAATCAAAGCCAAAACATAAAAAAAAAATCAACGTAATTAAAAGCTTTCATCTGCCATTTAACGACTAAAATTAATTGACTTTATTATTTTTATGTTCTAGACAAATTTTATAAAACTCCTGGTCTTTTTGGTTGTAGGTTTCAACATGTGACACTTCTTCTGCCCTTCCAACTTTTTGCTATAATTTTTTTTCACCCTTAAAATGGCCATTTGCTTCAAGAAAAAATTTATTCCAAAATCTGCAGTAGTAAAAAACAAGAAGATCAGATCACCAAATACAGCTCTTCAAAATCTTTCTGAGTTTTATATTAAAGTCGCTAAGAAATGTGATAACTTTGACATTAAGAGGATTGCTAAACGTTTAACAATGGCTAACAAAGATAGGCCAGCTGTTAAAATTACAGAAATCGCCGAGAAATTGAACGGAAATTCAGATAAAATAGCTGTCGTTGTTGGTAAAGTCATTGATGATGATAGAAATGTTGAGGTCCCTGCTATGAAGATTGTTGCTCTTAAATGGTCAAAATCTGTACAAGAGAAAGTTGAACATTTTAATGGTTCCCTTCACACTTTAGATCAGCTTTTTAAGGTGTGTTCTAATCTTGACAATATTGTTTTGATTAATGGCGATAAGATGAAGAGAAAGAGTGCTAAGTTTTGGGGTAAGGCTCCTGGTGATAAGAATTCCTCTACATACCCAAGAGTTGTTGCTAGAAAACTTAATGGTGAAAGCAGAATTAAGATGAAGAAGCCAGTTAATTACATCTCTGATTCCGAAGATGAATAAACTCTTTATATTTATTTCTTGCTTTTTTGTAAACTTTTACTTTGTGGGAGAAGAACGTTTAAGCCTCTTGTATAATTGTTATACAAAACCTGTGTATTGTTTGGCTTCATGTCTTCGTAGGTTATGAAGTGTTTGGTAGCTAAAGGACAGATCAAATATAGAGACTAAAGTCGGGACTCCAGGCGCTACTTAAAGCCAGAAGCGAACCGGGAAAGCTCTAAATTGATCAACCTGTTTTATAAACATGTTTAATATGGAAATAACGTTTTTTAAATAATTTTTTAATAAAGATGTTCATTCTTTAAGAATTCTGTGTAATCTTCATAGACTTGTACTTCGTTGTTAGCAATACCAATAATTTTATCAAATTTATTTAAATAATTTTGATTATGGATGATCACAATAGAAGTTTTTGTTTTTAGTTTAGTGAATAAATACTCCAATATTTCACTCTCTGCATTTACATCTAAATTTGAAGTAGGCTCATCAAATATAAAAATGTCAGCATTTTTTATTACAGCTCTCATAAAACTCAACTTTTGCTTTTGACCGCCACTTAGAAACTTTCCATTCTCTCCTACTTCTGTTAAATAGCCATTCTTCATTTTACTAAATAAATCGTGGGTATTAAACTCTTCACATCTGGCCATTACTTTTTCCTGTGAAATTTCAGGACAAGAATAACGAAGATTATCAAGAATAGATCCTTCAAAGATACTTGGGTTTTGTGGAATGAATGAGATTAACTTTCTCTGCGCTTTTTTATCAATTTTCATCATGTCAATGTTATCAATAAAGGCCTGTCCTTCGTACTCTCTAAGTCTGAGTAGAACATTCATCAATGAAGTCTTGCCACACCCATTTTTTCCTACAATAGCTACTTTTTCGCCTTTTCTTATCGTAACATCCTTTACATCAAATAAGTGTTTACCATTAACTTCCATTCTCATGTCTTTAAACACAATACTATGCTCGAAATGATGTACATTCAGTGTACCACTGGTAGACATGTCAGTTAATTCATTGTGTATTTTAGAATCTCCAATATCAGTCAAATATTGTGTAATTTCCATCATGTTAGATCTAATTAGTGCTATTTTATCTTTAATTAATAAAAAATATTTGTTATAATTAAGAAATCCCTCACTGTTTTGTAGCTTAGGAAAATACTTTCCAGACATCGCCAAATATAAAATGAACCCATTTGGAATGACAACAGAATTCTTTTGAACAAATTCTATAAAAGTACCAAGAATATCAAAAATAAGACTTCTGGTTTCAACAGCATCCAAATCTTGATTTAATTTCTTAAGTTCAAGTTGTTCATTGTTATAAGATTTAATAATGTCATAGTTAACAAGGATTCCATATGTTCTATTTGAGGCTTTGTTATATGCCAAATTATAATGTAATCGATACCGATTTCTAAGAACAAGAAAATAATGAGAACAAGCGAAGAAAGTTCCCATTAAAATAACATTGGCATAGAAAGCCTTTTCATCTATTTCTTTGTAAATTGTGTAGTACGCCTTAAAAGTGAGAAACGTATCCTGTAAAAGATGAGCCATAAACAACCGTAAAACATTTCTCATTGCTTCTGTTCTTCTTTCTATAAGAGAATGTATCTGACCGGAACCCAATGCATGGTATCTCAAGTAATTAATCTTGATATATTCTTCTGTAAATTTAAGAAAACTACAACGAATAATATTTTGTACAATAAACGACATTAAAAGACCCAGAGCTAATTGAATTGTGTAATGTAAGAAAGGTGTTGTCATATACAAAATACATAACTTTAAAGCAGATGTAGTTTGATAATTAGAGACAAAATGCATTTCAATCATCGTCATCACTTTTAAAACGTAAATAGCAAATGACGCGGACAGGTAGGATAACACAAATATTGGAATTACAACAATTTTAAAAAGAGGATTAGAAATAATAAATCCAACAGTTTCACACATCGCCTCTGTATAAGTTTTTTTCTTATTTTCAACTTCGTTCATTGGGGTAAAATTGTTGTAAAATTTTAATGGACTGTTTAATTAAACGAAACTTAATAAAATTTAATGACTTGTAAATAAGAAAAAATTATTTGTTTAAAACTGACAGACTTTTTATTTTGACCAAATTATTTTTCAGAATCAAATTCCCTCCATTCCGAAAATAAAAATTTATAATTAATTTCATCGGATTTATTTTATTAAACAGAATCATGATCAAATACGGCCCATTGGAACAAAAAGCGGCCGATAAGGCTTTAATTATATTGATTTTGCTGTAAAGTTGATAGACCATTTTTTAAAAAGAAAGTGTCAATTATATCAAATTAAATGACAGATAGTGTTTTTTGGAGGGAAAATATCGTAAACACGGCGTAGGTTGTTTTTTTAATTTTAAAATCAATTTTTTTGTAAACAATATTGAAATGTGATCATTTACATAATTTTTTTAAACGATTTTATTTCAAAATAAATGTGATTCAATCAAAAACTCATCGTAATCTGTATAAATATGTATTTTACCATTATAAATTCCCAAAATCTTATCAAATCTACTCAGTAGCGAATGTTTATGAATAATCGTTATAACAGTTTTAGATTTCATTGATTCGAAAATGTGAGAAATAACTTGAGATTCTGAATGAGGATCTAAACTTGCTGTAGGTTCATCCATAATGAATATATCTCCATCTTTAATAAGTCCTCTCATTAAAGATAACTTTTGCTTTTGTCCTCCACTTAGGAAGCGCCCATTTTCGCCTACATCCGTGTCATAGCCATCGGGCAAATTAACAAACAATTCGTGATATCCGTATTTTGAACATATTTCCTCAATCATACTCCGTGATATTGTGCTGTCGTGATATCTAAGGTTATCTAAGACAGTTCCGCTAATAATTCCAGGATTTTGAGAAACATAGGAGATCTTAGATCGTTGATCAAATTTATAAATATCATTCATGTTTTTGCCATCTACAAAAATGTATCCTTCGTATTGTTTGAATCTCAAAAGTACATCTAAAAACGTAGATTTTCCTGTGCCATTCTTACCGACTAATGCCACCTTCTCACCTCTTTTTATTGAGAAGTTTGCGTCACTAAAAAGCACTTTTTGATTGGCTCTTACTAATAAATTTCTAAAAATTATTTTATCTTCAAAAATAAACGATTTGTCGGATGTAAGTGTTGTTTCCACATGTGTATTTCTCTCAAAAACATCTGTAATAACAGTTCTTTCTGAAATGCATCTACTGGTGGTAATTGGAGTATTTCTGTCAATATCGAAACCGACTCTTACTCTTTCATCATTATGAACAATAAAACGGTCTGTCTCATGTTCCAGTGTATCGATGTTTGTGAATAAATCTCTATCATTAGCTTTGTTATCCGTGTAATTATAATACAAAAGTGTATTATCAATATCATTCGGCATTTTATCATAATCATCAGAATATAAATCTACAGAATACTGGCCAAGTCGAACTAACTCTGTTCTAAAATTATGAAGTTTACATCTTAAATAACAAAATAATGTGTTGTATGTCATAAATTGAGCAGCAGTAGATATAGAAGAGACGATATTATATTTCATAATTATAAAATACAGTATTCCTGTCGGCATAATCATGGAAACTCGACTAGCGTAAGCTGAACATGCAGATAAAAAATTTGAGATATTTCCACAACTAGTCATCTCATTGAGATTAGTATCCATCGAATTCACATCCTCGACTTCTCTATTATATGATTTAATGATATCGTAATTTGTAAGTATGTTGTATCTATCTGCCGAAACTTTGGCATGTGCTGCGTTATATTTAATCTTTATCATATTTCTTTTTTTAATCAAAAATGATGTAAAAATAGTGAAAACTATTAAAGTACAAATTGTATAAATCAACATTCCATTGCCGTATTCCGATAAAATTTTATACAAAGCATAGATTACAAAAGTACCTTGGTACATTCCTTTTTCAAAAACGGATTCCATTATTTTAAAGATATTTACCGCCTTTCTTTCTATTATGTCTTTTATTTCTCCTGAGCTCATTCTATTGTATGTGTGTTTATCTATATTCATAGTTTTAATAAGATAATAGTTGATAACTGTTCGGTACAATTTCATGTTGTAATAGATAAATGCGCTGCTTATCAATTGCAAGGCAAAATAATATGACGTATTGTATGCTAAATAATATAAAGATTGTTTTATCAAAAAACTTCGTTCCTCATCTGAAATTTTTTCAGAATCTACGCCTTTTATAATTTCGGCAAAAGCAAATATAACTTTTATCTCTCCTATGACGATTAATGTAAAAAAGAGTGGTGACAATATAAGAAGAACCCTAAACATAGGATATGCATTTATAAAATTCAAAATTAGTCTTATTTTCGACTTCCAGCTCAGCCCCCTGTCTTCCATTAATAGGGGGGTTGAAAAATATTTTTTTAATATAGATTCTAAAATGTTTGTAATTAAATTTTTAAATTTCAATCCACATTAATATCAAATTAAAGAATATTTGTATAAATCGTAGATAATATGATAAGAGAATGCACATTTAAACAGAAAACATGACTTTAAAAGGTCTAAAAGAAAAAACGTACATCAATGAATTAAATTAAACGAGAACAGAATTCTAAACGATGTAAAATACTAGATAGATCATTTTTACGATCAATTTCTCTTTTGAAATCACTTCACTGCATTTTTATCGGATGTCCGTAAAATTCAAAATAAATTGTTCTGGAACCGTTTTTATTTGATTAAAAAAACATTCAATGATCAAAATTCACAGCATTTTACAAAATAAAATTTTCACTCGTTACAAAAATCGTAATTAACCGACAAATCTTGTTGTTTTTTTAGTTTAAAATTCTCTACAAAGGTTTATTTTGTTACGTCAAAATTCGTAATCTCAAAATTTTACAGCACAAAGGTTCTACCAGTCAACTTTAAAATTTAAATCTTTTTGATCTTTAAAAAGGGATTTACTTGTCATTTTTTCTTTCTATGATTGATTATTCTGAAACTGTTTTAGAATGTTTCAGAAATTATTTTAAATATTTTGAATTCTTGTTTATCATGTTCGTCTTCGCTTTGCTCACTAGTATTTCTGCTTACATTTTAGCACCAAAACATTCACTAATGATCACTCGTACTACAACTATGCCTTATACACTTTCTGGAATCCCACAACAGAGACCATACATGGAGCCTGTGTTTATACACAGGATTACTAGAGAAGAAAAGCCTGAAATAATGAACTTTGCTATTAGTAGTGATAAAAAGAAAGAAGATCATTCTCAAGATCCAATTCCTGGGTACAGAAGGAAGTTTACAAATATTTTTTTCAATAATTCTTTAGTCAGTATCGCTTTCTTTTCAGTTTCTTGCATGTTATTTTTCTTCATTGGATATCAAACTAGAAAGACGCAAGAAAATAATTCGTATGTTAGATTGCCTGCAACCAACTGATTAATAAAATGGGTTTAAAAAATAAAATTAATGTATACTTTTTAATTTCTTTAATATCCTAAAATTTTTTAATTTATCATAAGGCAAAACTCTCTACTCTCAAAAAACCAATCTACAAATCTTCTCTCTGATCCACTTCTTGATTTTTTAAAAATTCTTCAGTCTCTTCTTTGGTTAAAAATCTTCCGGAAGGTGCTCTCAATCGTTTCATGGCATGACGGTGTCTACTTTCGTGAAGATACGTGTTCCTAGGTGGCACCATCAATTTATCCAAATAATCTCTTCTCATTTTCCTCTTTTTGATACAACTAAGTTGTTTAGCGTTCACGTAGACATTAGTTAAAGAAGATTTATCAAAGAATCCGTAATTAAAATGTTGTTGACTATGGTCATATCCTTCAGTATTTTGACTCTGTTGGTTACTATGGCGACTAAGATAATCATCGTATTCATCTATGTCGTGCATATCTCCTGTGTCTTGTGTACTTATGTGTGGCATTTCCTTCTCATACTCGTGGCTATTTAAGTCTTTTTGAGGAATTTTTGTTTCACTTTTGTGTTTCATTTCAAATAGCTTTTGATGTGTTTTGATTTAAAAAGGGGCTTTTTGTTTTAATTTGCCATGGTCGAAAGAACTTCTCCTTTCCTTATCCTCATTTCTTTATCCTAATTTACTTTTAAAAATTATTTTTTCCCTTATGAGAAGAAGAACAACAAGGCAAAATTCAAATATTTTTCATATGCTCGGGAAGAACCAAATTGTCGAATTAAGAGAGGCATTCAATATAATTGATACTAATGGTGATGGAATAATTGACAAAGCAGATCTCGAAGATTTCCTTAATTCTATTGGTTCTCCTTTTACTGAAGAAGAAATAAACATCATGATCGATGAAATGGGACCTAGTATTTCTTTTATGACTTTTATTACAATGGTTGGCGAGAGATTGAGTAGCATCGATTCAGAGAAACAAATAAGACAGGCGCTTATGGAATTTGATGAAAAAGGAGATGGCAAAATTGAAGAGCAAGTTTTAAGAAAGTGGTTGAAAGGGGAAGACGGACTTACTGATAAGGAAATTGATATTTTAATTAAGGGATGTGAAGAGAATGGACAAGTGGATTGTAATTTATTGACCTCTAAGATCAAATATGGTGAAATTATCAGTGAATAAATTCTTTAATGTAAACCTTAATTTTTTATTGATAACGTTGTAATTAATAAATTTTATTAATGTTGTTATAAACAAATGTTCGTTTTTCGTATTCGTAAAGATTATCATTAATCTTGTTTAACAAATCTTGTAAATTATTTTTAAGAGATAAAAGATACTCAAGAATCTCATCCTTCTTGTCAGCAACATACAATCTACTTCTACCATCAATTTTAGTATCCAATTTATAGATTTCATCCATTAAAGTTGTTTCTATTTTCTTTTCTCTGTACTTATTGTAAATATTATTTTCGATTTTCCTGTAAAGTGCAATGCAACTGTTAATTCTAGATCTAATTTTCTCTGATCTTATTCGGAGCATGTTGACTTTGTCTTGGAGATAATCATAAGATCCATTAATTTTAGAAGCAACTTCAACTTGTTGTTTCTTTCTTTGTTCTATTTCACTTCCTTTAAGAATCACTGGCATCATAGAAGAGTCACTGGTAATTGATTTATTCCACAAATCCTCTGGGAAATCCATTGGTCTACTAAAAGGATGGTTTACTTTATTGTAAAAGACGTACTTGAACTTGTACTGTGGTGATGTTGGGTCATAGTATTTCTCAAGACTGTCAATCATGAAAATTAATTCTTGTTCCGTTTGGTTTGAGTTCATAAGGGTATAATAGTTGCAAATGAATAAGATGAACACAATTTAAGGTTGTTTTGAATTAGTTTTTATCAAAACACTTTGTTATTTTTTTGTAAATATAATTTTTTAAACGGAATCCTCATGTGGATACAAAAACTCGAAATGATTACAAAAAAGAGACTAACACTTAAAGAATTTATTGCAAACGATAAACATCCAAGAGAACAGAGAGAAGCGCTTATAAACCTTGTGGAATTGTCCAATTACTACAAAGCCATGGGAGTCCATAAGAATGAAAACATGCCTATTGCAAAGAGAAGTCCATACACAGGAAGTTCAGCAAAGAAAAACGAATTAAGACGAAGTTTACAAAGTTTAAGACTCGCATTATTAGATGGAAGAGAATATAAATTGGATTTTCCTATAATTCAGTGCTATTACAGACGCCTAGATCTAATTTTTTTACTGGCCATGCTTAATGGCAAAACGGACATCCTTGCGTATTTTTTAAGTTACGGATTCCCTGGAAATATCAATACGCCTATCTTTAATTCAAAATTAACACCTTCATACTTCCAAATGTCCTGTGCCTTAGAATACGAAGTACTGTCAATGTTTTTAGACTATTCACCTTCGTTTACACTCACTTGGAATGGCCTTACCCCGCAAATGATTGCTTCTTTTAATTGCTTCTCGTTGTACTATAAACAACCTTGGGATTTTATCACAACTAATCAATTTTACTTAATGAACAAGATTCGAAATGTTTATATCGTTGAAGATCGTGAAGAACCAATCTTTTTATTCGATTTTATGTGTATGAACAAACATTTACTGGCACTTAAGAAACTTCTCGATAGATATCCAGAATTGGCCAGTGTGAGTAGGTTTTGTTACATTGCTCATTGTAATTTAAACGTATTAAGATTACTTACAGGATACCAAATTAAGTCTAATCAAGTGTATGGTGGTATTACGCCTTTACATATTGCCGCTTTTGAAAATAATATTAGTATTCTAGCCACTTTTTTATACATTAAATGCAATCCTAACCTCCAAGATTTAGAAGGTGACACGCCTCTTCACGTGGCAGCACGTAGAAAACACTTTGTAGCTTTAGAACTTCTTATAAGATGTGGTGGAAGAACAACGATAAGGAATAAAGAGGGACAATCGGTTTCTGATATCACCAATGACAGTGGCTGGAAGATGAATCCTCCAACATACCATGGTACAGACGTACTTCCAAATATTATGGACATGGATAAAGATCGTAAGATGTTTACTAATTCTCAGGTTTTTCTTGATCATATTGTTCAAAACACAGCTCAGGCTGATAAAAGAAGATCAAGATTTAAGATTACTACTTTGCTTTCGTTTTCTAATAAAGAAAGGGAAGTTGAACAACGTATTAATAAACTTTACAGTATAACAACGTTCATTCCCCTCAGACAAACTAAAGAAGATAGTTATAATCTGTTTAAGTCTTTGTATTAAATAAAAAAATGTCTAAAGTTTTTATTTGTTGAATATAAGCAAACAGTTGATAAAGGTTGCCGTTTTTTCATTATTTTTTTTTTATAAACGGACAATAAGCGAACGACACATTTTTAACTTGACAAACGTCCAGGGCCATTTTTACGCTTTTGCAGTGCGTGAAATGCGCGCTGGTTCCAAGATGGTTTTTTGTTGAAATAGGAGATTGCCAAGACGGTTTTAAGAACTAATGGAACGCCGTAATTTCGTTGCACGCGTGCGCCATGAATGTTAGACGCACCCTGTAAACGTCGCGGGTTTTTACTTAAATTAAACTACATGCTTTTGATGTTTTTGTTCTGTTGTGTATTTTGTACTCAAACATGTTTGCAAAAAAGTCTGCACCGTCATAATAGAAAATTCAGACTGTTTTTGCTTTAAAACTAATTACCACACAGCGTGTGACGTTTAAAAAGCGACAAATAAATGACTTTAATAAATAGTTTTATTTTTTAACTTACAAAAATGAACTTCAAATTAATATTCTATCTCTTTAAATAATCTCAACATTTGATTAATTCCAGCATCTATTTTCTTGTACTCCTCCTCTTCCTCTTCTGTTGGTTTCTGAGGATTAACAGGACCTCTAAAAACTATCTCATCGTGTATCTCACTAATAACAACACTCTCCTCACCATGAAGTTTAAGAAAATGAGAGGTAGTTATGCGATCATCATTATGTAGAATAATTTTAATTTGAATAGCAAACTCTCCCCAACCTCTCTCTTTAATCTCAAAAGGATATTCTGTGATTATAAAATTGTTGGCAAAAGATTCATGTAATCTCCAATGTACACATTTTACAACCTCTTTAGGTGCTTTAACATACGCGACCCATTCATGAGTCAACTCAGCTGTTGGATTTTTAATTTTCATGGCTTTACTTCCTATTGTCACTTTGCACGTTGAGTAGGTTTTCATTTCTATGATGGGCTTGAAAAATATCTCATACAAAAAAAGTAAAATTGGTGGTTGATAAGATCTTAAATTAAAGTTTGTAAAATTATATTATATAAAAAAAGGCAATGTTAGTGAGTTATTGTTTATTTAAACCGTATGTTATCTACAAACTCCAAATTTTTTTTGTTAAAGTTCACCCTTCAACTATGTTCGGAGATTTCAAAATTTTAAAAAAATGCAAAACAACAAATGCCAGAGTTTCTCAATTTACTTTAAATAACAACACATTAGATCTACCAATATTTATGCCTGTTGGAACATATGGAGCTATAAAAGGTGTGCCTACAGAGGATTTAAAAGAACAAATGATTTTAAGTAATACGTACCACCTTAGAGATCTAAACAAGAACGTCAAAGATTTTATGAACTGGAAAGGCAGCATGCTCACAGATTCAGGTGGTTTCCAGATTGGCAGTTTACCAAATGTCGAAGTAAAAGAAGAAGGCGTTTTATTTGATGGAAAATTATTTACACCAGAGGAGAGTATGGACATTCAGATGCAATTAGGAGCTGATATTATCATGCAATTGGATGAGGTTGTCAATCCAAATGATTCTCTTGATAAAATTGAAGTTGCTTCTAAAAGATCTATTAGGTGGCTTGATCGATGTATACAACAAGTCTATGGAGAGAAGAGTGATGAAGTTAAGAGAACTAAAAAAGAAATTCTTCCAGAGATTAAATTGGAAAATAAAAATCAAATTCTATTTCCTATTGTAACAGGTGGCCTTGACGAAAAATTGAGACAGTACAGCATTGATGAAATAATCAAAAGAAAACCTAAGGGTCTAGCCATAGGCGGCCTTAGTGGTGGAGAGGCTAAATCTGAATTTGCTAGAACTGTTCTTTATTGTACTACAAATCTGCCCGATAACATTCCAAGATACGTCATGGGCGTGGGATATCCTGAAGATATTGTCATTTGTTCAGCTTTAGGTACTGATATGTCTGACTGCGTATATCCAACAAGAACCGCCAGGTTTGGCCGAATTTTTACTGATTCTGGAGATATTTACATCTCAAACAAGCATAGACTCGATTTGAATAAAAATGAAGAATGTGATTGCTTTACTTGTTCTAAATATTCTTTGGCTTACTTGTCTATGATAAAAGGTACATCTAATTTCTGTCAACTTACAACAACGCACAACATGCATTATATGAGAAATTTAACTAAAAGGATTCGGGAAGCCATTTTAGAAGATAGATATCCTGAATTTATAAAAAGTTACATGAGAAATAGATATAAAGTAGTTCCTGAATGGATAATAGAAGTATTGAAGAGAGTAAATGTGATGATTAATTAAAATAAAACCTGGTTTTGATAAATATTCGTTAAAAGTATAAAATTTTTTAATTCAAAAAGCTCAAATATAATTATAATTCAACAACATGTAAATAATCCACAGCAACTAATATAACCATTTCTCCCATTTTTAGGATTCACCACTGCTTCAATTGCCTTATCAAAAGCAGCATTTACATTGATATAATCTACAGACGATGTCTCTATATGTGCATAAAGACCATTTTTAGTAGCAATTTCATCTGCCACGTCTGGATCAATAATCTCTTCGTCCTTTAAGTCGCATTTTGTACCACATAAAATAATTGGACACTCAAAATCCTTGAGTCCGTCCAGCCATTTTTGAATTGAATTAAAAGATCTAACATTATTCATTGAGTAACATAGCAAAAAAACATCTGCTTGTATAAAAGAAAGCGATCTCATCCTTGTAAACTCATCATTTCCAGCCGTATCCCAAACTGAAACCATATAAACTTTTTTCTTAAACTCTACTCTTTTCCCTAAATTGTCAAAAAGTGTTGGTGTGTATCCGCCTGGGTTTTTTCCAGTAATGAATGTCGTCACTAACCACGTTTTACCAATTGAGTTATCTCCTAAAACAACAACTTTTATTGTTTTCATCTTTTGTTTAGTTTTTTGTTTTTCATAAATAAGTGGTAGTTCGCAAAGTCGAATCAAAGTTTTTGTTAGATTTAATTGGTTAATAAATTTATTTGAGTTCTAAATTTAATTGGTACTTGAGATGTTTGAAATTTTAGATCAATTTAGAAAATTAAAAATTTAAAAATGTGATTAAATATTTTTGTTGTGAAAAATAAATATGATCAAACGTTTCTGCTTCTTAAACCCGTTAATGTTCAGAATTAATCATGTAAAACAAAGTTTTACAGACTTTTAATAAATAATATGCACTGTATGAAAAAAAGAATCTAAACGATATTCTGGCCAAAAGCATCTATGACTTAAACAAAAAATGATGCGTAGAACATCACCATAGACAAATAAGTCTAATTAATTATGAATTCCGTGTCGCTTATCTCATAAAATACATCTTTTGAAATTTTTTTTTCTTTTAAAAATGATTAAATTTTTTCATAATTGATAAAAAAATCATTTTAGAAATGTTTGAAGTCACAAAATAAAATAAACGGAAGCAGTTTCTTATATAATAAATCGAGCATCGATTTATTTCTAAATGGAAAGAAAATAATGGTTAAGGTTTTTAATATCGTTTTACGATCATTAAAATAAAAATTAAATTTGGTTATAATTCACATGCCTTTTATGTTTAAAGTGCTTGTTATGGGCTAATTAAGTTTTTAATTTACTTATTAGCTGTGAAATTAACATGTATTATTAAAAAGTTGGATTTCGGGTGTGTTTAGTAGAATTCATGATCATCATTTTATAATTTATTAGTTGATTGTTTACATCAAAGTGATATATGATTATTCTAGTTTCAAATGATTTCATCCTTTTTTTGTCTCAATGCACGAATAATTTATGTTTTTATTGATATTAGCCTTTTGATCTTTCATCTATTCGAATTTCCAAATAAATAGTTGTGATTCATTCGATTTATTCATGGTTTAATCATTTTAATAATTATTGTACTAATCTTATTGTAATGTTTTTGTCTATTTGTATTGTGTTAATATGACACAGCTAATTTACAAAAAAAAATATGGCAAAAATAGAATATTCGATTGTTCGAAAAAAAAATGTAAATATTAAACATAAAATGATGTAATCGTTATGAAAGATCAAAATCCACAAAAACAATATAATGTACAAGATGGCTTTGAAGGAAACTACTATTACCAGGAGAGGATGGAACCTCAATACAATAGATATCCACCATCGAATGAGTATGTCCACTCTATGCGTATGCATGAGTATTTAGACGAAGAACAGTTGAAAATTATTTGGAAGAAAGAAAAAAATCGATTAGCAGCCAAAAAGAGCAGAGAAAAGAAGTTGACACACATCAAAGAATTGGAGAAGAAAGAATATCGGATGAGTCTAGAGATTAATGAATTAAAAGATGCGATTGAAGATTATGACCGAATATTGAGAAATGTTTTTGATTATATTAAGAACTGTATCTGTAAAAAAGAGAAAAAAACTGAGAATTTGGTTTATCTATTTGATTGTCTGTGTCGACTTAAAAGGCAAAATGGTGAAAAGAGCTCTTTTTTGAAAGATATCAGTTACTTATTTGAGAATGGACTGTACGTTAAGAATGAAGATATTGAAGAATTGACAAATATGTTAAGAGAATCGTTAAACGATATGCTAGAAAACAAATGAAATGTACTGTTAATAAATTTGTTCAATTTGGACTTTTGTTTATAAATTTCATTTTAAATTTAACGCAAATCACAAACAACAATAAATGATAAATTGATTGATTAAACATTTGTTTTTTTAGTGAGTTTTTGACAGTTAAAAATAATTAAAAAATCATACACAAATATTTTAATCTAACGCCTTTATTTTTTAGTTAAAAGTATAGTAATTGTACATGATTATACAACACATGAACATACAGAATATGATTATATTTTTTAACATATTAATCATTGGATAGAACCAAACCTCAGTCTTATACCAAACCTCCGTAGGAATAGAATTCATATCAACGCCTTTTTTGCAATACGGGCAGAATCCCTTTTTAGCAATCATACACCATCCCTTTATACAGACCTCATGAAATGAATGACCACAAACAAGTGTATGGATGGTCTCTGTGTTATCAAATACTTTGGTACAAATCATACAAAGTGAATTATTATTAGTTCTTCCTGGGACACCTTCTTTGCTATAAAACCCGGTATTAATCGCCATGGTTTCACTAAAAAACAGGATTATTTCTCTACTTAAAAGCCCAAAATATAAAAAGAAAACGAATAATAAAAAAAATTGCACGATATTATTCGGAAAAATAAAAAAACTTATAAACAACATACCTTGGCAGATTCCTATTCCAAGATTTGTTAGAACAAAGAGTTTTTTAAATAAATCGTATGTTTCTCTTGGAACTTCTTTACCAATTGGCTTTTTCTTTATCTTAAAATATTTGTAAATCATAAACGAAGCATAGAAGAACCAAATTATTGTGAACAAATAAGATTTAGCAATCATCAAAAGTAAAGGCGGGAATATTATAAGCAATACCCGAATTACATTATCATAAAGCGGTTTGTTGATTTTTTTGACAGCTAAACAAATAGTTTGGATCATAATTGCGTAAACGATAAAAGTAAAGAAAAGAGGAATGAAATCAAATACAGTTGGTTCTTCTTTTACAATATAGAATTCTCTAATGACTTGTGGTCGGTGTGTTTCATTAAAATTATGATTAGTGTTAAAATTATGGTCCATGGTTTGTAAATTATCTATATCATGATTATTTGAAGTTGCTTCAGACAGTTCTCTTGCAGATTTAAGATTTTGTGTCTCATTAAACTCTTGTGATTTATTTAAAGCTTTTTGTTCATCATCAATTGCCATAAGAGGGCTGTGTTGTCACGAAAATAAAAATAAATGTGTCATTTACCAAAAAAAGAAATTTTAAAGACTAAAAATAAAAAATTTAATGAAGCCTAATGTTTTACTTTTAGAGGCAGGTTATTACATAAGTTTACAAAATAACAAATTAGAGCGTATAACAATTTATTTAATCGTCACTTAATAAACTCCCACGATCCTCGTTCTTCTTAAAATCCCAGAAGATGTTCTTTAAAAAGTTTCTGAATGCACGACTGTTATTTCAAGGTCTTGTTGATAAATCTGTGCAAATTTTTTACCTTATATTTAAGGCTGTCGATTTGGATCGCAGACCCAACGTAGACAGTCGCGTCTCTATGTATTATGGCGCTACCGATTACGCCAAAAAAACCGTCTCGACGCCACCTAATACGCCTACCCCGTCTTTGCGACCGCCTCTATTGCACGCGCTGCACATAGGGTAACGACGGCCCTGCACGTAAACCCAGCCCTTTTACCGTGGTTCAAAATATTTTAAAGCTTCTACTAAAGTCTTATTAGAAAGTTTTAGTGTTTTTTTAAAACCTACTAACTTGTTTTGCTTTAATTCAGGTAATCAACACAAATTTAAATTTGAACAATTTTATTTAATCTCTCGGTACAAATGATCCAGTTACTGTTACTTCACCGTGAACTGTTTCCATTTTTACTACCGTTATATCTTTATCGAAGTTCCGTATATATTCAAAACTATAAATAGATTTGTCATCTCCCCACCTTTCCTTATAATTTGAGTATACGATGAATTGTTTATCACTGGTTATTAAATTTATGTAGGCTGGACATATATCATCTGTAATCTTTATCTTTTCTGTAAAGCCATTATCTGTCACTATACTTTTTGATTTTTCGTGATTATCTTCTGGTGTACAAAATGCCATTTTAACAAAATAGCTTACGATCTTATATTTTTACAAACCAATTATTTTTTAAAACTTAATTCTTTTATTTATTCTTTATTTTTAGTTAGAAACAATCCAGAAACACATACCTCACCTTTAACAGTTTTCATAACTGGCTTTGAAATGCATCTTTCGAAAAATCGAGAATATCTAAATCTATGTGTAGTACTATTATTCTTTCCTTCTTTTAATTTCTTTTCGACGGTTGCAGATATTGAAAAACTTGTGTCATCATTAATTATCCTGATTTTTTCATGATCAAAATCTTTTGATATGGATATTTTTTCTTCAAAACCAATAGCACAGTTATTTTCCACTCTCTCCTCTATTATCATGTATTTTTTCGTACAACCATTGTTAAATTTATTTTCTCTAGGCATATGAAACTGGTCGTTTTTCTTTAAAAATTTTATCATGATCAATCAAATTTCAAAAAAGTCAATTGGTTTTCAAAAACTTAATCAATAGACAAATTAATTTTAGATTGATAGGTTATTATAAGTTATAGACATTAATTTACTCAATTTTAAAAAAATTTTAATAAACTTTTAAAGATCTCCGAACTCACCATAAACCGAGGCTATTCCTTTCCCTACTTCTATTTCCACATTTTTAATTGGCCTATTGAACTCTCTTATGTATTCAAATGAATGATAAGAAATTGTAGTGCTATTATCTTGAGTCGGTTGTTGCATTCTCCCATAGACTACATATTTTCTGTCTTCCTTCCTAATCTTAATATCTTTTGGCTGAAAATCGTTTGAAAAACGTATTTTATCTTCGAATCCACATTCTACTATTGTATTCTGAAATTCATCATAGAGAGTAGAGAAGGAATCCTCTGGAATAGGCGGATTTATAGGAGCTTCCAAACTTTGAATAGTAGAAGATGCAAGTGTATCACTAAGAGTTAAATCTATTGGAAAAGATGAATTATTTCCCATTTTCTCATTAGTTAACTCAGAAGATTCTTTTTTATCCTTCTCACTTATATTGGATTTATCTTTTTTATCTTTATTATTTGTATTATCGGACATAGATGTGTTTTAAAAGCTCTTTTTATACAAAAACTCCTTTATTTTAACCTATGAAATATTGATTATTGACGTGTATGTAATTCGACGAAAACTTTTAAATTTAATAGGTCAAGTCGAAGTAGTCGCAGTTCTATTAACCCTTTGTCATAAAAAAACGTTTACAGTATGTTATATTTAAATAATTGTGTATTTGAAAGTAATTTTTTTAGGTGATTGTGTATTTGGAAGTAATTTTTTTAAAAGATTCAATGATATTTTTTTATTTACGCTCGTACATTACAAATAGTATAAAAGATTTAGAAATACATCTAAATTAAAACTTACGTAATGAACAAATTATGTATTCTGCGCCTTTGTAGTGTCAGTAAATTATAAAGGTCATCGTAATCGCACATTGTAACTTTTAAACAAGTTATACACTGGCAACAAAAAACTATTTGTGTGTTTGCATTAAAACTTTTGTCGATATTTTTAATTTCAAAGCTGCTTTTATTATCGTAGTAAATTTTTAGCAACACACATCTCATTTTTTTTGCAGGCAATAGCTTAAGTCTTTAGAGGTTTGTCTATAATTACATATTTAAATCTTCCTCATTTCTTCATTTTTTATGTTACTTTCTCTGCTTTTATTTTTAAGTTTAATATTTTTTTGAGTATCCTAACATCACTTTTTTTTTATATTAAAAGACAACAAAAACAACATTAACCTTTTACAAAACATTCAAGAACATTATTTTTACTATAAATACCTTCCATTTCTTCTCTAAAAATCTTATTTTTAGAAAACTATTTAAGCATTTATTTTTTACGACCCCTATGAATAAACTCGAAAAATTCTTCAATACCCTTCACAGTACCCAATCGAAGGTTTTAAAAAAATTTACAACTGAAGAATTAATAAGTCAAATCAAGGAATACGTAGACTTCACACCTTTTATTTGTAAAAACATTTATAAATTACTTATTTCTCAGAATAGTGATGACAGAAAGAATGGGGCCGCCATTTTGAAATCCATTATGTTTCAATTTCGTTTAATTACCGATTTTAAAATTGAATACACAAAAAATAAAGACGAGTATTTGTGTTCTACAGGAGAAGAATTTATTGTTAAACAAATTTCAATAAGAGAACAAGCAAAATTAGTTAAAAAAATGGCTGAATTAGAACACGTAGAAGTGTCTTTAGTAAATGAAATAGATTTTAAAGCGGACACGTCTTTTAAAATTAAAAAACAAAAAATTAAAGATAAACCAATAGAGAATATTATGGATTTTTTTGATAATATTACAGCCAATCTTCTTAATTATGAATGGAATAAGAGACATGGGGCTTTTCTAGCTTTTACTTCGATGTTTTCTGAGTCGTACGATGGAGAAACAGAAATTAAAGTTGACAGTTCTGTTTTTATGAAAATTTATGAAATTTTAAAAAACGATAAATTTAATGATTTTGTAGATGACAAAACTACAGCTCCAGTTAGAGAAGCAGCAGCCGAATTACTTGCATGTATATACCCAAGAATCCCTAAGAATACAATTATAGATGAATTATTTAAATTTTTAGAAGACGAAGATTGGCAAACACAATATTCGGGTTTAATAGCTTTAAATCATTTAAGAGATTTTATTATTAGAAAAGAAGATCTTTGTTTAATTTTAGAGAAGATGCTTATTGATACAGATGAAGATGTTAAGTATTTAAGTGCTCAAATCTTAAAACATTTTATAAATTTTTGTAATTTAAAAGAAGTAGCTTCTAAGTGTTGGGATAATATCCGAAATGAAGAAGAAATAGCGGTATCTAAGACTTCAATTATAAGTTTATTAGCAGAAATTCATATTATAAATCCTAAAATCATAAAAATAGAAGATAATATTAATGATCTATTTCCTTGTTTTACTTCTCCTATTCCTGAAGTAAGAAAAAGTGTTTTAGAGATGGTCAAAGAAATTAACAATGAAAGTATAAATTTTTTAATAGCAGAAACCATTTTATTAGATGAAAATGAAGAAATTAGAGATTTGGCCATTAATATTTTAAGTAAAATTAACAATTTAGGACCAAATTTCATTAATTTATTTATGAAAATCCTTTCTGGTTCATTTTATGAGCCGTACTCTACGGATGATTTTGTGTCTTACGATGAATTAGCTTTTACAAAAAGTGGAGTAAAATTAATAGGAGAAGATAAAATACTAAAAAATAGAATAAAATTGTTTATGGCAATACAAAAAAACTTAAAGAATATCGAGGATAAGTCAATTACTGCAATAGGCAAGATATTTTATTTAATAAATGAGCATTTACAGAATAAAAATAAAGATACATGTGGTAATGATATGAAAACAGATGATAGGATTGATGATGCTGAGGCAGATACTACAAAGTTTAAAAATACAAATGGTAATGATGACACAAATGTTAATGAATTAGACAACAACTCTATTGTTAAACGCCAAAAAATCTCAGATGATGAAGACTCTTTGTACAAATCCTTTTCTGATTTAAGACTCGTCCCTTTAAAAGAACTCAAATCAAAAATCTCAAATCCTTTTAAATCAAGCATCCACCCCATGGGAGACCCGATCTTTAGGGATTACCTTCGACTTAAGACCATTTTAGATTTTCCTATCCTTGATTTGAACACCAGTCTTCTATTCCGATTCGAAACTTGTGATGAATTCCTTCGACTTTTATCGACTTTGGTTATTCACAAAAATCCCACAGATTTCATTTTCGAGGCTTTTACTTTGCTCGTGGATGGTGTTGATAATTTTAAAATATTTTTCGAAATCCTTGGATGTCGTTTACTTTTCGATTACCCGACTGCTCTCACCAAAATCAACAGATCAAGTTCAAAACTCGATTTCTATTCAAAAACCATTACATTTTATTCTTCTGAATTCGATCAATTAGAAGATTTATTTTATGAGTCGTACGAGAAGAAGGTTACTCATGTCCTGAGAGGTTTTATTCAAAATTTAAAATACGTCGAGAAGTTCGTTGATTTAATTTTAAAAAATTTTGATTTATTTCTTCTTAGTGAATTAATAGGAGATTTAGATCATTCATTTTATCCATTATTTGTTAAAAAATTACTTAAAGTGATGCATGGTGATGTAATGCATACTAATCATCAGGACTCTCCTTCAAAAATCCTAAGTTTTATTGTCCCTCGTTTATCTTTTAATTTAAATCCAAATTTAAATTCAATTTGGTTAAACCGAATAGAAGAAGCTAAAAAATCTTTAGAAGCTCTCCTTAATATTAATAAAATCCCAGAATATAAATCTAAATGTCCTACTACACTCATTTTAAGGAGTTATCAAGTAGAAGGTGTTAAATGGATTAATTTTTTATATTCTTTTCATTTAAATGGGATTTTGGCTGATGACATGGGTTTAGGGAAGACAATCCAAGTTTTGTATTTCATTTGTAGCGAAATTTACGAAACAAATAAGAAAGTTTTAATTTTATGTCCATCATCTTTAACCGCTCACTGGAAAGGAGAAATAGAGAAATTTTATCCTTTTATTAAATGTGAAGTTTATAAAAAGAAAAAAATGGAAAATGATACTGAAAACCAAATTTTAATTTCTTCTTATGACATGTTTAGAAATGATTATCAAAATTTTATTGATAAAAATTGGTTTTATATAATTTTAGATGAAGGCCACATCCTTAGGAATTCAAATACTCGTCTTTATAATCGGGTTTGTCAATTAAAACCAACAAACAAATTAGTATTAACAGGTACTCCTGTTCATAATAGTGTAGAAGATTTAATATCAATTTTTAATTTTATAATGCCAAAGTATTTAGATTATTCAGAGAATATCCAAATTTCTTTAAAAATGTCCGATCAGGAAGTAGAAAAAGCTTATGCCCGTTTGGCGGATTTAAATAAAAAAATCTTGCCTTTTATTTTACGGAGATTAAAAATTGATGTTTTAAAAGATTTACCTCCTAAAATTATAAGAGATATTACAGTAGAAATGGGACCAATACAACAAGAAGTTTATAATGAAATTAATAATGGTATTGATTTAGTAATAGATTATAAAACAGTAAAAAATAATGCAGAAGGTCTTAAAAGGACTAGAGATTTATTATACGCATCATCACATACTTCATATTTTAAAAAATCGTATAATGAAATACCTTGTAAAGTAAAAGCTTTAGAAGATATTATTAATCTTTGTGGAGGAGAAGACATTAGAAATAAAATCCTGATCTTCTTTCAATACAAAAGTACTTTAGAATTCGTATTAGAAGATATAAAAATGAAATTTAAACTTAAATTTTTAAGATTAGATGGGAGTATCCCATCATCAAAAAGATCAAAAATAGCCCAGGATTTCAATGAAGGGAATATCCCCCTTCTCTTCCTTACTACACAAATAGGAGGATTAGGCTTAAATTTAACAGGAGCAGATACAGTAATTTTTTATGAACATGATTGGAATCCTTTTAATGATTTACAAGCCATGGACAGAGCTCATAGAATAGGACAAAAGAAGACAGTAAATGTTTTTAGATTAATAACAAAAGGGACTTTAGAAGAAAGAGTTATGGATTTACAAAGTTTTAAATTGTTTGTAGCATCATCTTTGGTTTCACAACAAAATGCGGATATTGAGACAATGGATACGAAAGATTTGCTTGAGAGGTTTTCATAAGGAAAAAAATAGGATGTAGGTAGGTAAAAATTAGGTTAATTAAAAAAGTTAAATGGATAAGCTTTTAAACTGGTATTTATTATATTTTACATTTATATATTAAAGGTACCCGTATACCCCTCCTTCCATGTATCCCACGTCAACTACCCCCACAATCCCATATATCCCATTTACCCCCCCCTTTTCCTTACTACCCCACTATCCCCTTACTACCACCCCCCTTTACAACACTAAACAACCTCTCAGGTTTGTTTTGATTTCAAAATATTTATTATTTTTTTTTTTAAAAACAAACAACATTAAAATGTATGACCACAAAAACACTTACAACCATCAACTCCCCCATACTTTCTATTTCGAAGACCCTTTTAAACCAATAGTCGTATCTCAACCTTATAGAGAATTACACACTAAATCTTTGGCTGATGATTTTTATTCGAATTTAATAGACTGGTCTGGAGATAAAGTCTATTTTGCAATAGAAGATTCTTTATTTTGCCACGATTTTTATAAATCCAATACTGTCCTAGTCAAAACTTTTAATGACTCTATTATTACTAGTCTTAAATCAATCCAGAATTCAATTTTCTTAGGAACCAATTCAGGAGATTTATTTTCTTTTAATTTAGATAAATTAAAAAGTGATAAATTTTCTTATCACAAATCAAGAATAGGAGTATTAGGCCTAAATAAAAATGATATTATTACAGGAAGTAGAGATAAAAGAATTAAAGTAATAGATTTTAGATCAGGGAAAATAATAGAGACAATTATGAATCATACACAAGAAGTATGTGGGATGGATTTAAATAATACAAAAACTTATTTAGCAACAGGAGGCAATGATAACAAACTTTTTATTTACGATTATAGAAAATTAAATACGCCTCTTAAAAAATGTACAGAACATAAAGCAGCAATTAAAGCGATAAGTTGGTCACCGAATAATTCAAATCAATTAGTAACAGGAGGAGGGACAGCTGATAAAACAGTTAAATTGTGGGATATAAATAAAAACAAAAGTGGTAATTGTAATGGTAGATATAGTGATAATAATGGTAGTAGATATGAAATATCTAATCCAACACTTAATGCATCATCTTACTTAAATCCTAATACACAATCTTGTTTAATCAAATCAATAGACTACACTTCTCAAATTTGTAATATAAAATGGCTTAAATCTAATCACATCCTAACTACTCACGGTTATTCTAAAGATGATATTAGATTATGTTCTTTATTCAATTTTAAATTCCAAAAACAGTTCTTAGGTCATAAGAACCGAGTGATTCATTTCTCGGTTTCCCCGGATGAAAAGTATTTTGTGACTGGATCCGCGGATTGTTCAATAAAATTCTGGGAAATTGAAGATAAAGTAGAGGAGTTCAAAATACGATAATAAAATATTAGAATAAAAATTTATTAATTCTATAAGTTAACATCCCGAGCTACATCAAATTTTATAAGTTTATCAATAATATCCACATGTCCTAAAAACATCCTCCTACAACAAATTCTTTTTAAATTTAAAGAGTCAAGGGCATCTGCCGGTGCCTTTTCTGTTTTTATTAAGAATTTATATGACTCCCATTTACTTGAAATTTCTTTATTACACGTGAAGCATCTTACAGGGATAATCATTGGGGGTAAGGGTATGAGGGAGGGATATAGGAAGGGGGGGTAGGAAGTGGGAGGGGATATGGGTATGGGGGAAATGGGAGGGGATAAGGGCATAAGGAATGGATATGTACGTGTGTGGTAGAGTGGGACTATGGCTTATGAAGATATTTAACGTAAATTTTTTTGATTTTTGCCCTATCCTTACGGATTCTATGACATACTCCCTCAGCCTTACCCTCACACTATCCCATTACTTACTACCCCCACCTACCATCCCTCACACTATCCTCACATCATCCACACTACCCCCCTCCCCTTTACACTTTCCCTTACACTTCCATTTTTTAAATGCTCCTCCCATCATTATTACTCATTATCTTTTTTAATATCTCTCCATCACACTCTTCCAATATTTCTATTAATTATCTAGGAATCCTTTCTCATAAAGTCGATTTGGATCCTTCTAAGATTCTTTTTATTACTTTAAAAAATGATTTCAAAGAATTAAAAATTAAACCGGACAATTACAGAAATGGTTTTTTAAATTCAATTTTAGATTATAACGAACTTTTTAACTGTAATTCTATTTTTAAATTAGAATATAATCTTATCAAAAGTTGTAAAGAATTTTATCTTTCTCTTTTTAATGAAAATGATTTTTATTTTGAATTTGGTTTAAATTCGATTCCTGTCCTTAGATTTTTTATTGGAAATTTAATTAAGAAATGTAAATTAAAAAAAAATTATGATGATAAAGAATTTGATAATTTGCCTTTACGAGGATTTAAATCTTTTGGGATTTTGGTGAGTTATTATGACGGATTCCTTTTAGAAATGAAAGAAGATTTAAAATGTAAAGATTTTGAGGGTAAATACCCAGAAGGTAAATACTCAGGAGGTAAAGGTAACCCAGTAGATCTTAATACACACCACCCTACAATTTCCTATTTTTGTGATAAATTTTTAAATTTTTATTTACATTTTAGGAATCTCAAACATATTTATTCTACTCCCGATTCTTTACTAAGAGATTATTATGTTGATGCTTTGTATTGTGCTATAGATTTTTATAATTTAAGTAAAAATAATAATGAAGATGATTTGGATTTTATAAATAATTACAATTTTGAAGAAGAAGATTCTATTTTTGTAAACAAATATCTTTTAATTAAAATTAAAGAAGGTCATTGTGACGGTTATGAATTTTTAGATGAAAATTTTAAGAAAATAAATGAAAATGAAAATTGTGAAAATAAACGGGAGATTTTGGAATATGAAGATTTAGAAAGGGAACCTCTTCCTAAATCCCCTTTAAATAAATTACAAAATGATAATTTGAATAATATTCTTTTATTAAAAAAAGATATTAACCAATTAGGAATAAAATACTTAAAAATAAAAAGCAAAGGGAAAGAGATACGAATAAATTTGAATGCATAAAAAAATAAAAAAAATTATTTAATGTGGTCTCCCTTCCTTAGTTTTAAGGGTAACAATAATGCCCCTTACTCCTACCCCTAACCCTTAATCCTACCCCTAAAACCTTACTCTTATCCCCTTACACCTTAATCTTACTCTTTACCCTTACTTACACCCTTACCCCCACCCCATGAACTGGTCCAGAAAGAAAGACAAATCTACCAACGAGTATTTTTATTTAAATGAAGAAACTAATGAACAATCCAAGACCAAACCAAAGGAAGGATTTAGGATTTATCACATTTTAATAAAACATAACAAATCCAGGAAACCAGTAAATCGTACTCCTGAGGATGCTCTTGAGAAATGTAAAAATATTTACAATTCCTGTAAATTAAAAATTAATGATAAAGATTTTAGAATGTTTTTTATGGATTTAGCAAAAAAAGAATCAGAATGTTCATCTAATAAAAGAGGAGGAGATTTAGGATTAGTAGTAAAAAATGAAATGGTAAAGGAATTTGAAAAGGCGTGTTTAATATTAAAATGTGGGGGGATAGTAGGACCAGTGAAGACGGAATCGGGGTATCACATAATATACAGGAGGTGGTAGGTAGGTAAAGAAGGAGGGTAATATTAAAGGATGGGGGTGGTTGGTAGGTAATATTACAGGGGGGTGGTATTAAAGAAGGGGGGTGGGTAGTATTAAAGGGGGTATCTCGTAGCCTTTGATCAGATACCATTTATGCGCATAAATACCCTACCCCTCTTTTCTCTTTAAACAATTTTAAGGTACCCCCCTTCTAAAAGATGTTCAATAGCTTTCCTTTTTATAAAATAAATCCTTCCTTTCTTTAAATCTACTAATTCATCCCCATCATAAACTAACCCACAATCTTTTAATGTCATAATTTTAATAAAAGATAAAAGTGGTACCTTCCCTTCGTAATTTAAATCAAACCAAGATAAATATTCATTTTCTATTTCTTTTATGCTTTTATGCAATTTCTTCTCTTTTTCATTTAAAATAAAAAAATCTTTTAGATTCAAAAGGCGTTGGAAATGATAAGCCCGTAAGATCCTTTTACATCTATTTTTATAAAAAGTCAATAAAATATAATTAATAGAAATAGTGGTAGGGATATCATCTCCCTGAATACTTTCTTTAATTCGAGTCATTTCTTGGTTGATATTCTTAATTTTATTTTGGATTTCAGAAACAACTTGGTCATTGTAAAGTTGCTCAGGATTTTTAAGTAAAGAAAGGAAGTTCGTCATCGTGTTTTAGGGGGGGGGTAATGGAAAAATAGTAGGACAAAAGGTCCATAAATATACTAACACGAATTCCACCTTAACTTTCCTCAAATATTACCCATATCATCGCCACGTTAATGACCCCCTATATTCTACCCTACGTATACCAACCCCCTACCCTTAACCCTTCCCATATTCTACCTCTACATTACCCCCCACCTTCCATATCCCTAAATCCCCCTCCCCACACCCTCGCCTCGGTGTAGGGGATTGCGCTTCGTCCTCGCCGTATCCCTAACCCAAAAACCCTGCTCCACC